>PVIR01017531.1:0-34821 GCA_004026965.1 Petromus typicus | reverse complement strand
GGACCACTCAGGTATTTACCTGCACTTGCCTGTGTGGAGATCTCAGATTGGAGGAATGCAGTGTGATCCTTTTGTAATGTCCCCACCTTTCCAGCCGAAGGGAAAGGTGGTCAGGAGTCAACCATTAACTCACCTTTCTGACATGCCCCCCTCCCCCTGCTCTGGGGCTCTGGGTTAATGATTCCAAGGTTGTTTTCCTCACTGGGCAGATTTGGATCTAATCTTTGGCAGGTTCCCTCTTTTCTTAAGAAAAACTTGAGTCACTCCAGTAATTCCTCACCCTGGCTTCAGGAACTTTGTTTTATGGGAGGAGCTAGTGGAGGTGGGCGTCTTGGACGCCTGTCCCTTCTCCACTGGGTGCCCACCCCATGCCTGCCGTTCCCTGGAGGGCAGAAGAGCCCTCTCCTCACTCACTGAACTCTGACTTCCTCCCTCCATGGCACCTTCAGGAATAAGCATACAGAACTCAGGCCACCCTGGCGTGAGGTGCATTTGTTTTGGGGATGTCAGAGGAAAGTTCTTGGAGGTTTGGCATGGAGAAAGAGACTTCTGTCTTGACTATTCTGAGGGTCCTTGGCTGGGGAGGATGGCTTGGAGTCTGGCCAGGAGCCACCGCCGGGAGTCAGTGGGGCCTGGAACCCCAGCAGGAGGTCTATGTAAAGCTGTTTCATGCAGTGAGCAGAGTTAAGGCCGGAAGGGCTCCCCAAGGCCCAGACCCTCACTGCTCGTGCTAAGGGGTCTCCCTACCCTATCTTTTGCTGATCTTAGTACATTCATTTCTCAGCCTGGAGAGGCTGAAGTTTCTTGTACCCCTATCTCTGAACTTTGCCTCCTCCTCAAGCCTCAGCCTCTGTGTAAAGGTACAGGCTTCGTGACACTGTTCCGCAGGGCTAGCTGCCATCCTGAGCCCCAGAGTCCTCTCTGTCAGACAGGGAGGCCATCTTTTCCTCTCCTAGTAGCCAACCTTGGCTTCCTGGACACCTCCTTTAAAATCTGGGCCTTAACAAAGAAGGCTTCCGTGTCAAGATCAGGGTCAGGTGAGGCCTGTGCAGGGCTGGGCTGATTCCACAGATGTGAGTGAGCTGTGAACGCAACCCCTCCTTGTTTGAGAATTGAACTCCCAGCGCCACTGGGTGTCTTGCTGTCATCTTCTTATCCCCACTGCTGGCTTCTCCACTTTAGAGAAAGCCGCTGCCAGTCCAAACCCAGTACTCACCTCGCTCAACGTACCGACGTGTACACGATATGCTATTTGACCTTGTGGAGCTGCATCCCGTGACTTGCTTTTCTGTGTACTGATGTGAGCATGTCTCCGCCCCTCGTTTGTCACCGAGCCCCCCACCCCGGGTCCCTCTGTACCGTCAGCTCTGAGGTGGGGACTTGGTTCGTCTCCAGTGTTTTGCTATTAAGTAATTTTGCCATGAACATTCTCACACCCGTCTCCTAGGACACAGGTGTGTTTCCCTGGGGTGTGTGCCGAGGTGTGGTTGGCTTGGTCAGACAATGTCCTCCCTGTTCTAGTCGCCCGGGAAGTGGCTGCTCCCCTACACTGCCCCTCCAGTGACCGTGTTATTTCTCAAAAGAGTAGAAGCCCCAAGGCAGAACTGTGCCTCTGTCCATAGCCCAGGGTCACCAAAGACAAGAAGGCTCCAGGCAAGGGGGAGCTGAGCAGAGGTGGGAGGTCCCTGTGACTGGCCTGAGGTCTCAGCCTGAGATGCAGCTGATGTCACAGAATCCTCTGTGAGGTCACCGCTGGGCTGAGGGATGCACACTCGGACGAACTACCGCAAACCGTTCTTAGGCTGCATAGTTTTTATTTCACCTGCAGTAAGAAAGCTAGAATAGGCTCTCTCGGGTGCTCGTGGGGCCCTTGTCACCTCTGGCTTTGGGTGCTATTAATCAGTTGCTAAGGTCACTGTGCCGACGACCTCAGATGTCACAGAATGAGTGACCTCTATCTCCTCGCCATCCTCCACTGTCTCCATGATGGTCTCCATGCTGGTCTTCTCTACTGTTTTGGCCACGACGTCCACGTCCCCACCATGCAGTGAGGCCATCCCCTTCATAATAAAGTTGGCCCTGACATTCCTCAGGAAAGAGCTGAACCTGCTGAGTCTCTTGGGCGTGGAAGCCGCGCTCACAGAGGATAAACTCTTCCTGGATTTGCGCGAGGCCCCGGTCTCCTTCTCACGGGGAGTGTGGCTCATGCCTTTGGAGGTGCGGCCCTGCCTGCTGCCCCTAGCACTGTGGTGGGTGCCCTTTTCCTTTCTATTGGCTCTGTGTGTCCTGTGGCCGGATAAGGACCGGTTGGATGACTTCCTGGCCGTTTTGTCCCCCGCTGTCTTGCGGTGGCCTTCATGCGTCCTTCGGCGACAGGAGTCCCTGTTGACAGGTGTGTCCCTCTCTCTCCTCCCCTTTCTTTCCCTCCGCTCCTTTCGGGCAGGCTTGCTGGCCTGGGGGATGCCCTGCTCTCCAGCCTCTGCAGCCTGGGGGTCTTCACACACCATCATGCCCAGGACTAAGCTGCTGGCTCCGTCCCCGGCATCCTTGCTGATGGCTTCTCCTCCTGCGAACGCAGCGCTCATGTTGTCTTCTGGGGAGAAGCAGCTGGCTGTGCTGGACACGGGCCCTGAGAACGGGCCCATAGCTCCGGCCACAGCCACACTCATGTTCCTTGAAGGTGTCTTGCCAGGGCCTGCCTTGAGGCTTTCGCTTCCTCCTTCCCCTATGGAGGCTGCGCCTGCCAAGGCCGCACTCAGCCCTCCAGAGCTTGACTTGGTTGCTGCAATGCTTAAGGCACCGGACCCCATCCCTGCTGCCACTGCCACCCCACCTGCTGCGGCCTTTGCTTTTGTTCCCAGTGGTGTGGCTTTGACAGATTCTGTGGATCTTATTCTGGGAGAGCCGGGCTGGATTCCCTCCCCACCGGCGTAAGCAGCAGAGGCAGCCCCTGACACCTCGGGGACCATGTGGAGACTGCGGATGCTGACCTGGTCCCTGTCGCTTCTGCCGTGGGCGTCCAGGGCGGCCAGGCTCGCCCTGTCCTCGTCGGCCATCGAAGGGATACACAGTATGTCCTCGGCAGGTGTGGCATAAGTACTGCTGTTGCTATCCACAGGTGGCCGCAGGAGGTAAATCAGTTTCTCCCAGTAGATGAAGAGGTCTTCGCCCCCGTCCAGCGGGGGGCACAGCTGCAGGTAGCAAGAGCGGCCTGTGGCGAACTTCAGGCGAAGCTGCTGTTTCTCTCGATCGTGAATGGAGATCCTGACAAACTTCAGAGGGAGGAGCCTGGTGAGCTCCAGGGCCTTGGCTGCCTTGCGTTTTTTCCCTTTGGTGGCCTGGCCTCGCCCCTCGAGCTCTTCGCAGTTGGCAGCCGGCCGGGCCAGGAGCATGACATCAGGGATCAGGAGGATGGGGCTGGTGCAGGCGATGCCCACCGTCACCATGCGCACACGGTTGTGGACGTCGATCACCTCTCCTCGCTTGGTGATCTGGATGAAGTCGCTCTCGAAGATCGGGGCGTACTTGAACATGTCGTACTCGCCCTTGTGCAGCTGGCGCTGCAGCTTCCCCATGGCGGTGTTAAACATGCCGGACGTGGAGCCGTTCTTGGCGGTGTAGTAGGGTAAGAGAGACTCACTGCTCCTGACCATCCTCGGTCATGGCAGGGGCGCCAGCCCGGCGGGTCGCTGCGTTGACTGCCTTGGTGTTCTTGGCAGATAAGAGGTCCCTGCTGGTCTTGGGTCCCGAAGGTGGCACTATGGCTGGCCTCTGCCCCACCTCAGCCCACAGGCCCCTCTAAGCCTCAGAGCCTCCTGAGGCCAGGCCTGGCTCAGGAGCAGGGACCACTGACCAGGGCCACCGGAGGGTGTCTGGACCTCAGACAGACTCTTCAAAGATGTGGGGTTCCGGGGGATTTTTCTTCCGGTCTGAGCCCCTCACCTCTGCCTGTGATATTGTCTGTCTCTCCAGGACGCTACAGATTGCAGTCCTGGTGGGACGCGACGGCCCTCTTGGTCTCCCCCACTACACAGCTCTATTTATCCTCCACTGCCTTTGTGACCTATCACTGTTACAACCCCTTTGTTTCCATGCTCTGGTGGCCCCCACAGAGGACAGGACCATCCTGTCAAGTAATCAGAGAGCACCAAAATACTTTTTTTTTTTTTTTCAAATGGGAAATTTTTATATCCACTCCAAATTTGAAAAATTCAACAACTAGCCAGGGATGTTGGCACATTTCTATAGTCCCTGATTCTGGGAGACTGAAGCAGGAGAATCACAGATTTAAGCCTAGCCTAGTCAAGTCAGTGACTTAGCAAGATCTTGTCTCAAAATAAACACTTTTTTTAAAAGCCAATCTGTAGTGCATTATAAAGGCTGAGCTTAAATCCTTGGTACACACACACACACACACACACACACACACACACACACACACACAATTCAACAATCCCGCGAAGTATAAAGATGTGAGCCAGTGGGGTGGATTTGAACCCCCATGATTTAATTAAATTTTGTGGAATAACCTAGAATTGGAGTCTTGCTCCTTAGTGAGCAAGATTCTGTAGATCTCAGTACATCTTGATGAGGAGGAGCTTTGATAATAACTCTGACCTTCAGTAATTAAGTAGACAATTAAGAGTCGCTTTTCCTGGGCGCTGTCCCCACGCTCTGCCTATTACTCTGAGACCCCACTGAGTCGGGTCCTGTTGTTACCACTTTCCTTGACAGGTAGACAAACTGAGGCTGGATCACTTACCTGCATTCACAGATTAATTGTGCAAATCCAAGTCCAGCTCATTCCAAAACCTGGTGTTCTAGACTGTCACCGGACTCGGCCTCACGAAGAGCTTGGGCCAATTAAACGTTTTCAAAGAGGATTAATTTCCCTGAGAGCAAAGTTGGTTGCCTTATGAGAAGTGGCATAACAAGTTATGTGCGTGTGTGCGTGTGTGTGTGTGTGTGTGTGTGTGTGTGTGTGTGTGTGTGTGTGAAATGGAGAACCTAGGACCACTTCAGACTCTGAGCAGGGATTAAGTTACTCAGAGGTTCTCTCAGTTCCCAACTCCATTTATACCCCACATGTAGGAGCCCAATTATTGTCCCAAGGACTCCACTTTTGCCCCCCGTTTTCCTGCTTCTGCTCAGTGAGATGCTGGGGTGTAGGTGCAGGGCTAAAGGGGCGAGTTTACATTCCAGGAGCCTGTCAAATGCCCTCTGAAACTAACTTCCCTGCTACACAGCAGTATTTGGAGCCAGGTACACCAGCAGGGAGCGCGTGCCACTGTGCCTATGGCTTTGATGCCAGTGAACGCAGAGAGCCACAGAATACTGTGCTCCCAAAGTGCTCCCAAAAGCTCTGGGCAGGACCTGTCCTGACTCTCCCGTGATGGCTGTGCCTGACACCCCACCTCAGGCGCTGCCAGAGGACTAAGGCTCCATTGTCCCTCAATGGATGGGTGACCTGGGTGTGGATCCATTCACCGCAGCGTTGTTCAGGTGTCAGCAAGAGCAGCACTGACGTGCACTTCCATGTGGCTGCACCTCACCAGCATGCTAAGGTCAAGGTGCCAGGCACAGAAGGCCAGGGATTTAGCTCAGCGATTCCGGCATCTGCCTGGCAAGCGCAAGGTCCCGAGTTTGATCCCTGGTACCACATATCACAATCCCGGGTGTGGTGGCTCACGCTTGTAATCCCAGCACTCGGGAGGCAGAAGCAGGAGAACTGCTGAGAGTTGGAGGCTGGCCTGGGCTACACAGTGAGTTCAAGGCCAGCCTGAAGTACAATGTGAGACCCTGCCTCAAAAACAAAAAAACAACTAAAAAACAAAAGGCCACAGCTTGTACAGTTCCATGTCTATGGAATGCCCAGGTCAGCCAAGTGGTGGCCAGGGGCTGAAGAGGAGGGCATGGGGTGACTGCTCAGTGGCTGCTTTCTGGTTACAAAGTTGGTCTCTGTTTTAGAAAGCTCAGCTGTGTGGCCTTGAGCAGGCCGCTGATCTCCCTCCCTCCACTTCCTCGTCTATTGGATGGGTAACAGGTGTGGTGAGCCCCAAGTTTGGATCTCGAGTGTTTGTTGAAGGCCCCTGAGTCACAGGCTTAGTTCCCAGAATGGGGTTGTTGAGAGGTGGGGGGACCCTTGGAAGGTGGGGCCCTGTGGGAAGTGCTTAGGTTACTGAGGTGCACTGGAGGGAGGCTGTGGAGTCCTGGCCCCATGTCTACTGTCTTGCTTCCTGCTCTGCCCACATGCCCACCTTACTGTGCTGCTCCCCAGAGCCAAATGAGTCAATCAACCATTGACTGGAGCCCCCTAAATCGTGACTGTTATAAACCTTTCCTCTTTATAAGCTGATTCTCTTGAGTATTTTGCTACAGTGTCAGCTAATTAACACCTGAGGTGATATGTATCAAGTGCTAGCAGTGGTCTATTTGATAAATGTGAACTACATGAGTTCTCAGCTATGCTTTGCAGGAACTCTTTCCCGGGCGCAGTTTTTCATGAGATGTGGAAGAGCTTCTGGCATCAGAGCCACGTGGCCCAGGGGACACTTAGCCTCCGCCTGGTGTCACTCGGGAGGGTGGGGCCAGGGAGAGAGCCTGGGAGGAGTTTAGGGGTCAAAGGTTTATTCAGAGCTCATGGGAAGAGATGAGCATCCAGCTGGAAAATGGCGACCACTTTGCTTCTTGATGGGAGGGACTCCGTTCCAAAGGCCCCATCCTCAGAGTGAAGCTCCCCTCATTCTGGTCTGAAGCAGGCGATGGGAAGATGTCAGGGCAATGTGCAGAGAGGAGGAGGGCAGCTTTCTAGGCCCTGCCAATGTGATGTCACCACAGCAGGCAGCTGAGGCCAGCACATTGTCACCCAGGTGTTTATCTGCATTTACTCTCTCTTGAACCCCCACCCACCTGCTTCGACTTTCCTTCTCCTTCCAGCATGAAATAAGATGAACTGAGTGACTTATGGTAAATACATATTCATCTTTTTCTTTATTAAGGTATCAAAACATAGAATTGGATACATAAAGTGACCAATTTGAATGCATTTGTTAAAAGAACTCATGGTCACACTGGCTACACAGTGCAATTCTTAGGTCGCCCGGTCTCCCTTCCCCTCTAGTCCACTGCTATCCTGGCAGTTGACAGTGTCCCTTGTCTCTCAGTGCTAGCTGCGGCACCTCTCCCCGCAGCCAGGGGCGTGATGCAGGGTGATCAGCCTTCCTGCCACGGAGACACAATATCCCCAACCCACAACTGCAAGGAGGAAGTTTCCTGTGGTTCCTGGTTTCAAGGGATTCAGTCCAGGGCTGGCGGGTTCTTAGGCAGAAACACGGAGGTGGAGGGGTATAGTGGGACACCGATGAGCACTGGCGGCAGGAGGGCCACAGAGTACGGGGACGGTGCCAGAGGCGGGGGTGGGGTGGGGTCCGGGGTCAGATATAGTCCCTAATTCCACACCTTCATAACCCACCCAGACACACCAGAAGTGTGCTTTGCTGGCTCCCACAGCAGTGCAGTTGACATAATCAAGCTTAACCACCAGAAGGGGACTTTCCCTTTGGCCAAGGTAAGAGACACAGGTCACATGTGAAAGGGTGGTCGATGATGCTGCCCTTAGGCAACCGTCGGGCAACTCTTTACATGAGGATGAGCCCCAGGTGAAATTCAAATTGCAAACTTAGTCAGCCTGCATCGAGATCATTTAAAGGAACTCTCCATGAGTTCAAAGAAACGGCACATCCGGGAGACCAACAGAAGTCAGTGTTGGCAGAATATCATAGTGAAAGTAGCAGAGTAGTCAGCTTTTGTCTCCAGCCTGGGTGTGTCATAAATGTGGCCAGGCAGAAAGCAAGGGAGCCTGCCCCTAGTCCAGCCCTAAGGGAAGGCCAGAAAATGAAGTAGGAAACCTTTCTTGGAATCGCCACATCCATCTTCCCCGAAACTGTTCTCTTCTCCCGCCTCTTCTCATTCTTTTGTGATATCCGAAATACATTTGCAACACGGAGACACACATTTGGATGTCAAAGCACTTGTAATCCAAGCGGATCATTCCCTCTGAGAACACTACAGTTGGACAACAGGTGTTTTAGCTATCTGTACCTTCAGAGAAACTGATAGTTGGAGTATTCAGCAGTTCAGATCTCATATCCTAGCACTGAAGAGCTGATCTAAAGGATACACTTGGTGGTGTGTTTCAGGGTTTGTCAGTGAGAAATTGCGCTTCAGGTGTTGTCGACTGAGGACCAGCACCAAAAGTCAACCATCCCACCCCCAGGAAACAAAGGCTGCCACCCCAAGACATTCTAAGCACATCTTGGGGAGGGGACTAGTGGGACATCACTAGGTTTCCATACCCCACAGATTTAGAAAGACAGAAGCCAGCACATCACTTACATTTATCACATCTTGGTTCCAATATTTATTACACTGACAGGAACACTAAGATAAATAAGTACTGTTTTCTCTTACAGAAAATTGTAATGATACTATTGCATAAGATCAAACACTCTGAGGATTTCACAGAAACATCAGAATTTTAACACAGTAGCTGGAGTCCTGCAGCTGACGCGAGTGAGTGACCACTCGCAGCTGCAGACGCTCCTGGCCAGGTTTCTTAACACAGCTACACGACAAGAACGATGCGTGAGCGGCCAAAAACACAAAAGCCTGACCATCCTGGCTCCCCGCGTACGTCTCCGACTGCTTCTGACTACTAGGAAAGGAGGACGCAATAGTCTTTGGCTCTTCTGGTCTAGAAATACCTCCTGACCTCAGTCACTGAGCGGAGAGTCCTAAGTTCTTGCAAGTTGGACTTTCCTTCTGTTTTCTTCCCTTGACACCGTAACTGAGTTCGAACAGGACCTGCAACCATGCCCTTGCCTCTCCTTAACGGCTGGTGCCAGGGGGAAGATGGCCTCACGCTACTGGCCCACAGGGTGGCCCTGCTCTCGGGCTGCTAAGCGCTTCTGGCCACCTGAACACTCTTGTGAGACATTGCCCAGACTCTCAGAGGCCAGGCTGAGGACAGTCACAGAAAGGCCATGCCAGTGTCATGTGAAAACACAAAAGAGCACGATGCCTAGTTTGGAAATGAATGCCTTGCACACAGTAATTCCGGAACACAGCAGCAGATCTGCTAGAAAGCACAGGCCTGGCCATCCCACCACTTCGATGCCTGCCGTCTCGCTCCACGTGCCCTGAGTGGGGCTGGGCAGCTGCTCTGGAGGAGATGGCCCCACCCTGCCCACTCTGCTCAGATACTGACAGGTAGGCAGGACCCTAACCAGGGCCATTCGGACATCAAAGAATGGCCAGTGTGTCAAGACCTAAATCCTGGAGTTGAGCAAAGGGTGCGCTCACCCTGGTCCAAGCGGGGAGGCCCACAGAGCTGCCTCGGGCCTTCTTTGCCTCGATGCTTCTTGGCCGCTAGGATTCTAAGGTGCACAGGAAGTCGGCTTTCCAATGGTTTCAGGGTTCTAGATGGAACAGGAGGATTCAAGGAGGACTCCCCAGTCGCCCCCACACCACGGGTGCTTAGCTCTGCAGCGCCCCTTCTTTGATCTGTTGGATAAACAGGTTTCTCTCATCTTCTGGAGTCCGCCCATTCTGAGCCCGGACAATACACGTGGGCCGGTGCAGGTTGAGCATGTAGATCAGATGCTGCTTCTCATTCTTCAGCTCCTCAATCTGCGCCTTCAACTCGGCGTTCACACTCTCCAGCTTCTCTGACTCCTGCGGGACAAGCGGCAAAGGCATGAGGCAGGGGAGATACCTTGGGGCGCATCAAGTGGGGACGGACTAGGGAGGAGAGAGTGCAGACCCAGAGAGCCCTGTGAACCTGGCGGCCTCTTCAGAGAAGCCCCCCCGCCCCCGCCCCCGAGGAGACTTCGATGCTACCAAGGCTGGGGCTGCTGGAGGATCAGCACTTGGGAGGGCTCTGCTTGGGCCTGACAGCTCACTTGCAGGGCACCAAGACCCAGAAGCTGGAGAGAAATCACCTCATAGAACAGAGTCTTTTATGAGTCACTGATCTCCCTAAGAAGCCGCCTTCCCAGAAAAGTGTCCTCGGCCACACACTAATTTCCTTATTTCTATGGGCCTACTGAAGCATAGCAGGGGCCTCAGGCACTGGATTGGCACACTGGGGAGCGACATGGCCAATGAGAAGACGTGGTCCACGTGCCCCTGGTGTTCCTGGAACAGCCTGGGCTCCAACAGCTGCATGAGGGAGAAGACAGGAGCCCAAAGAAAGTGGAATCAAGGCTTTCGGATCCCGGGAAGAACTTGTTCAAGGAGATGAAAGAAAGGCTTTTCATATGGAGCCAAAGAGAGCTGGCAGTCTCCTTGGGGTGAAGCCTCTTGGACCACGGTGGCCTAGAGACTGCTGGGAGGGGCCGTGGATGATTTTAATTCACACCTGCTCTTCGTCCACCCAGCGTCCCAGCCACAGCATGGCTACCTCCTCACTCTGCAGCTGGTATTTCTGCTACCAACTACCAGGTCCTTTGGAGGGAAGCACAAGCAAGTAGAGGCTCTGTGACCCTCCTTCAGACTGCGACACGGGCCGGTGGGGGCCAGGCGGGGGAGCACTCACTTTCTGCAGACACTCTGTCTTCTCCTTTTTCTTGTTCCGGCACTTAGCGGCTGCGATCTTATTTCTTTCCCTTCGCCTCTTTTTCCTTTCATCTTCCTCAGGAGCTACCTACAAAATCCACAAGACTCCGATTTAATGCTACCCTGAAACGCCACCCACTTCAGATACACTGTCTTTTACTGCCTCCCAAATTAGACAAAGCAGAGAGCTCTCGATGCCAAAGGGACCCAGGATGCCAAAGCCCTAGACGTTTACACGAAACCCCGTCACACGGGCACTTGAGAATGACGCAAACCAACTCTCCAAACAAGATGACAAAATCTCAGTCTAATCTAGAAATAGATTTGGACTTTGGATATTGATTATTATTGGGACTAATAATCTGTAATCATTCAGAACAAGAAACAGACTCTGGTAACAATACCTCTTTCCCTCAAATACAGAATGACCTCAAGACTGTCATGTGGCCATCTGCTCTGACTGGCTCTTCTTTGATCCCAGACCAAGGGCAACTCCACTCATCTCCAGGTTTATATGAAGCACTGTGGCTTCCTGAATTTGAGAGTCATCCAGGGAGTTCCTGAAGGAGATGGACCTGAGTCCATTCCCACCAAGGTGGCATAAAGCAGCCATGGCTGGTGCTGCAAATGGGAACTGAAAGCATCCACCGACTGTGCCAACAAATCAGTACTGACCTCCAAGAGTGTGCCGTACCCTGAGCCATCCTGGGGCTCCTGCAAGAACAAAACTCTGTCTGCCGCTTTGGGACATGGTCCCCACGGTAATCCCTGGCTTCGTCTGGACTGATGAGGAATGGGCCTCTGACCACTGGACTTGGTTTACAAACCAAAGCTGAGCCGGAACAAAGTCCTCTTGGGCTTTGTACAGAACATTTAGCTCAGCTCCCTCATTTTCCTGATGAAGAAAAGGGGTGCAGAGTTGAAATGTGTCCAGGAAGTCCCAAGAGTCACAGTCCCCAGAATGGTGGGCTACAAAACCTGGCTGTAAAGCCAGCAGCTTTGTTATGTCCCTGGACTGTCTCCTGCCTCAGCTGCCCTGTTCCACCACGTCACCTTCCCAAAGGACTGGGATCTGGGACCAGGCGTGTGGTGCCTAGATGCACATGATGCCTTCAGCCTTCAGAGACTTGGTGTCCCTTTTGAGGATGACAATCAGGCTACCAAGGGGATCAGATATGCAGCTAGTCTGCCCGGCCAGTCTCTTCCCAGTAGGTTACTCTGCTTTGATACTGACCTAAGGTCAGAAAGTCACTGTGTAAACAGTGCTTCTTCCTCTGGAGAGCCTTCCAAATGCTTTCCCTTTCCCTTTTCTCACCCTCCCCTCTCTCCTTCCCCTTCCTCCCATGGCATCTTGTTATCTCAAAGTATTTCATCAGGAAAGAACCCTCCCAGGATGTCCCATGCCCCACCACTGTCTGCGCCGGACTGAGCACCAGAGAACACCGTGTAGGTCTCTCTGTGACCTCCAGTGACAGTGACCTTGGCACAGATCACCCCTCTAGTGATGTCTCTGGCTACAGCATCACAGCCCCAGCTCCCATCCATCGCATGCCAGGCCCTCTGCTGGGTCTTTCACAAACATCATCTCATTTTGCCCTCACATCAGTCTTAGGGAGGAGTAATGACAGTATCAGAAATTATCAACCGACTTCCTTTCTCGTGGTGCTGGGCACATGCTAGGCAAACATTCTACTGCCGAGCCACATCCTGGCCCCCAACTTTCTTTTTGATGCACTATCTGCGGGTCAGTTCCACTCTCTCTTACCCAAAAGCTGCAAGTATGCCAGCTGAGTAAGCTAGAAACATCCCTATCTTCCAACCACATCAACGGCACCGCAGGATCTTGGTGTGACATCCTTGAGTGCCTGGGCATCGAAAAGGGCCACACCTCAAACTTCCCACTACGATTCTGCAGGTGTCTTAGGAAAGGCTGCAAAGGGCAGAAGCATCATCTGAGGCAGACACAACCTCGGCAGACACAGGTACCAAGGCCTCGAGCCTCACCACAGGAAGGCTGGGGCTGTCTGCCCAGCCCTGCTCTGTGCCTGGGGACGGAAGTCCTTATTACATGAAAACAAAACTCCAGAGTCCACGCTACTCCAGAAGGATGCAGCATAGAGTCCGGCCCAGTACCGCTGGCTTCCAGCTCCAGGTCAGCCCCAACCCTGCACCGAGCTCCAGGTGCTGCATGAAGCCAGCTGCTGGATACTCCATGGGTTAGGACCCCACAGCCTCCTTCCGATACCAGCTCAGCAGCTGGGGACACCCTATCCTTACAGCGCTGTGCCCAGCACATTTGTTCACCCCTGTATCCAAGCTGTTAGGAAGTCAGCTTGACTGCAGGTGAGCTCCAGACCCACCCACTTCTCCGCACCTGACCAGGCACACCCTGCCCTGCTCCTCTCCCACCCCACCCCAGCCCTCGGGACCCTCTGCATGGCTCCCTGCCCATCCTCGAGTCCCACAGGGAAGCCTCCTTGATGTAGGACAGTAAATGGACTCCTATGGTTCTGCCCCCTTCTCTCTGGACGCCTCTCTTCTGGTACGCACCACATTTACTCTCTGCGATGTCTGCAGATGAGACCATAGGGTTAGGGTTAGATGAGCTCTGGGGGACGGTGCTTGTCTGTCTCGTCCCCAGCTGCAGCCCAGTGTGTGTCGAGCATACGACATCCACATGCAGAAAGAAGGATATGTGCAGGAGAACCCACCTCAGCTTTCATAACCGACATCTCGAGGGGTCTGTCGCTGACGGTGACCGACTCCAACGCAGAGGACATCCGATGGTAGAGGTGCTTGCTCTGGATGGCAAACCTCAGTTCTTCCTTGACAAAGGGTGTCAGGTTAGCAAAATCCTCAAACACCAGGGACCCAGGAGGGGACAGACAGGGGACGATGGCAGAGGCACTGACTTCCGAGGCAGAGACCTGGCCTGGGTGCTGAAGCATCATTTTGCTGAAAGACACATCAAATGCAACTGCTTCAGGGGCTCTGGGGGCAGGGCCAGGTGAGCCGCCCACGGCCCCGCCCACTCGGCCCCCGCTGGTTTTCGTTTCACACCCTCCTCCTCTGGACTAAACCACACTGGGCAGTGAGGAGCATGAACTGCTCAAGTGCAGCGGGGAAGGGTAGATGACTGGGTTTGTTCTGAACTCTCAGAAGAGCCATCAGTTTGGGCTGGTGCACTCCTTTGCAATGGAGCCTCAGTCTCTTGAGAGGAACTAGAACAAATCAGGCCTTTCTGTATGTCCATTTTCAGTCTCTTCAAAAAAGAAACTTGGCAGGTCTTTGAAATCATGCTGAGTTTCTCAGTGAGTGGAGGTAAAAGCAAGAAGTGGGGGATCCTTAAATTTGCCAAATATATATATTGGTATATAGGGCTGAGGCTCCTCCCCCAGGAAGCTGGTCTAAATAACAGGAAAGAGGAAGGTCACTGGAGCTCAGTGTTCTCCACCCCAGTCCCTGACTGGACACGGCAGTGACGGGAATCTGGTCTGTGGGGAACAAGGAGCTCCTCCTAATGCTAGTCAGTGAAGCAAAGGACCCCCGAGTTTAAGAAAAAGTGGATACCAAGGTCTGGGCATTTTGCGGTATTGCTTAGTCTTTGGGAGGGGCGGGGACAGGGAGACTAGGGACCAGCCCAGGCACCAAGGAGCGGGTGATCTGGGCCAGTAATTCCAGCTCTTTCCTCCAGCCCCGAGTCAGAGTTCTGCATGGCAGGATCCCAGACAGAGCCTGGCCAGCCCCTGCCTTGCGCTGCCAGCTAACCAGCGAGACACTGCCCAGTGAGCATACGAAGTGGGCAAGGCATGGCAGAGCCAAATGGCCTCTGAGATCCCACCACCTGCATCATTCTGGATCAGTGAGCTCAAAGCCATGACACAAGGAAAACAGAGGTCCCAAGTCCTTCCCTGCAGCTGGGACTCTTTCTCTTGCCCTACAGGTGGTCTCAGAAACAGTGTGTGTGTGTGGGGGTGCTGTCTGGGCAAGCCATCCACTGGAGCGCCCTCTCGGTCCAGGGATCTGTGGCCACCAGCCACGTCCAGTCAGACAGGAAGCCCCTGGCAAACCTCCAACACTTAGGGATTATCTCCTTCATATCAGAAACCTGGTGTGGATTATATCACCTCGTCCTCCCTGGGCCGGGTCCCAGTCCTATTCTAGCCTGGAACTAACTGGTGTTTAGAGAAGCAATCTGTCCTGAGTCTCATGGCTAATGTGGGGCAGGGCCCGAATTTGCAACTCTGGCTCTAAATCACACTCTTAATTCATACACTGCAAAGGCAACAGGTTATTTCACCTTACATCAACAAACAGAAAACAGAGTAAATTTGTGCATGGGGCGGGCAGGTGGAAGGCCTAGCACTGAAATAGGAAGGGGAGACCTGGCAAAGGTTCATGGAGTGAACCCGAACCCAGCCACAGGAGCTACCCATCTCCCTGCACCATCTAGAACGGGCAAGACGCTGCCTACACACTGAGAGCTTGTTTTAATTAGCTGCTTGTTTATGGTGACTTTTGCTCTTGGCCCAGAGCAACTTTTTTATGGTGTGGGGCAGGGTACTCTACTCCCAGCCTTTTCCATTTTATTTTGAGAGAGGCTCTCTCTAAATTGCCATGACTAGCTTTGAACTTGCGATTCTCCTACCTCAGCCTCCCCAGGAGCTGGGATTACAGGCGTGTGTACCACACACGGCTGGGAGTATGTTTAAATGGGCTTTAAAAAAATGCACGATGGTTTCAGATTGGGATCTGAAAATCAAGAGCTAAAGTCCTCTTCACAATGAGCCTTCACTGAAAGTCCTTTTCTCTCCTTTGAAGGAAGGGTAGTGGCCTCGTCCTATCTCCCCATGCACGACAGCTGAGGAAACAATAAATGATATGCTCTGAAAGACATTCTGTGGTTAGCTATACTGTCATCAGGACTCCCAGAGGTCCCCAGCCCAAGGCTGGCTCTGCCACACAGGTCCTGAGGCTCAGGTGGAGGAATGGCTGCTCACCCTCTTTGGTCTTAAAAGCTTTGGATGCCAATCTTTCCCCTATGCATCCCAAGTCAGAACTGAAGTTTTTCTCACCATCCTATAACCTCAGGACACTGGGAGGATTACTGTAGGCTTCTGATGCCAGAGGTGTAAGATTTCTCCTTCGATCATGCCTCTGTCCCTTCCCAACTTTATTACAAACCCAGGCATGGAACCCAGAGCCCCTGGGGCTGGCCCTTCATCTAGGGGACTGGTGAGGTCTCTCTTTTATGAGTGGTTTGGACTGTTTTGCAGATAAGTGTCCATTTCACCTCCCAGCCCCATTTATTAATGAGCTCTCAGGGCTGTGGGCTGCTTTTGGGAACTTTTTTCTCCTTGTAAAATCAGCACTTCCAAAGAAAGAAACTACGGAATATTAGCAGCATAGAATGTTTCTATGAAAAGCATCAGGCGAGCTTACTTGGGGACCCAACAGGATTATAAGAATGTCAAACGCCTCTCTGAAGATAAGGACGCTGTCTAGAGGGAGTTGGACTTTCTCTAGGCCGACACTGAACTTTTGAAGGCCATTTTTTAGTTTGCCCCTTCCTCGGTCTCTTCAGATGCAACTGAGCCTGGACTCACACTGAGTCCCTTCAGGGGAAAACAAAGGCAAGTTCGTGGATGATTTTAGAAAGCCACAACTCTGACATCCCCTTCATTGAAGAGAAACAATGTTTGGGGCCTTTGGAGGATGTGCATTGACTTCGACACTGACCCTAAAGTGGAAAATACATTGCACTCTGCTTCCTCATTATTGCAGTCAGAGATCATGTCCTATCACTGGTAGCTTCGCAACTTTCAGGAAAGTGAAACTTCACTCATGTATTTCTTTAATTGGAAATTCAACTTCCATAAGCTTATTTCCCTGTAACTACCCTGACTTTGAATTTTCACTTTTAATTCTCAACAGAGCTAGTGATGGACCAATTTACGGTGCTAAAGAGTCTGTCCTGACCCTTCACTAACCTTCCCACCAAGGTCCTTCTCCTACCCACTTTCAGGGTGGAGGTGCAAAGGTGGCCTTCCAGGTCACAAGCTCAGCACCACCCACAAGCCAGGGAGCCTTTCCAAGCCCAGATCCACCATTTGTAAGATGAGATCAAGACTGCCTACCCCAAGGGCAAGAACATCCAACATTCACACACATCATTACCGAGACTCTACTCGTTCAGTGCCCGGGAGAACTCACTGTCCCGTCCATCCAGTTTGGCCCCAACAGTCAAGAATTAACTGGGACCTTAAGAACCTCAGGTTAGTCAGGCTCTGTGTACTTTGATTAACCCTTCCCTGGCTTCCTAAGACACCAGGTAGATTCTCCCTCACCCTTTGTGACTCCAATCTTTCTCCATTGCTCTTCTATACTTGAGAGAGTGACAGTTCTCATCCATGAAACCACCTCTGCCTCGAAAAGTTCCTGTGCTCTCTTGGCTTGGTCCTTCTTGTCCTCCTGGCAGGGCACAGTCAAAGCCTCTGACACCATGCCATGCCCAGCCAAGTTTTACAAAGAAAGAATCACAAGACACCCAATATTAGAGCTACATAAGTCAGATCTCCAGTTTGCACAGCAGCCCAGCAGGTGACTGTCCAAGGTCACAAGGTCACAGATTGGCCCCGCCCTTGACATCTCACCCCATCACAAGTGGGATCCAGACATCAACCAAACAGGCACCTGGAGAACAGAGGAATCACCCAGGTAGGGGAAGGGACAATAGTCCTGGCTCCTCTGTGATCCCCACCAGAGGCTTATGGAAGAAACTAGCTAAGAGAGAAAGAAAGCAGAGAATAGGGAAAGGACAAAAGGGGAAAGTTTATAACAATAAGGGCACAGTTGCCACAGAGTCTGTGTGACCGTGGCTGTCGCTGTCTCTGGAACCATCCAGACGGAGTCACCCCCACCCGGATGTCTTCGAAGCCACAGCCTGCGTGTGGGAACACCATCCTGTAGAGAATGCCAGGGGGGATTCTCTAGCCTGACTAACCCCAAGGGGACAGTCTTCACAATTTCTCCTCCGCCTCTAGTTGGGGATAGAAAGGATGTGACAGACAGACAGACACACTATGAGAACATCTAGATTTTCTAGCCCTCGGCTTTTTTCCAGCTCCCTCAAGGATTTGGCAGTTCCTTTCTTTGGAAATGTCTATGTGATCTACCTGAAGAAATTAAGGAAAAGAAAATGGTTAGGAGGAAAAGCAGTGTCTAAAGGACAGTGCAGGTAGGAGGCAGAACCAATCCGAGGGGAAGGGCCGGGAAAGGGCAGAGATGCCCCATAGAAAAGTCATCTTCACCGAGATGTCTCCGAGATCAGCCAGTGAGGGTAGCGAGCCCCTCATCTGCGGCCCCTCGAAGCCTCCTTTTTCTTCCAGTTTTGCCAATCTGAGTTCTGCAAATGCTCAGCTGGAAAGGACCTGTCCTGGTCGGCGGCCCCTACCTGCCCGTGTTTCCCAGCTGGGGACACCGGGGCTCAGGAACATCAGTGCGATACAAGCTCTAAGTCCTGCTTCTAGACCACAACTCCGTTCTCCCTCACAGGTCCCTGCGGTCTCCGCACCCTCTCCGCCCCCTTGCGGAGACCAGCCAAAAGAGCCAGGGTGAGCGCCACAGGTGGCCGACAAAAGCGCACGGCCGCCTGGACCACGAAGTCCCGGGCCAGGAGCCCGATACCAGCAGGGAGCTCCCTCCGACTCAGGTCCTGGGACAGCGCGACACCAGCGTTCGCCTCCCCCAAATTCGTCCCGGCCCCCTCGCGGCTCTCCGTCAGCGCTCCGGGTGCCCAGGGCGACCCCAGCGGCTGTGCCCGCGACCCCGGCTCGCAGGTCCCCTCCCCATTCATTCCGCTCGGCGCCCGGGGTAGCGCGGCCAGGAGCCCGGCTCCTGCGGCTCCGGTTGGAGTGGCAGGTCGCGGGCGTCTAGAGAGGGATGGAGGGGGGCAGCGGGCCGGACAGCCTGGGACACCCCGCCGCCACCCCCGCCACCCGCCTCGCGCCCAGTCCCCGCCACGGCTGCGAGCGCGCGGAGCTCAGCGGCTGAGCGAGGCGCCCGAAGGAAGTAAGTCCTCGGTCCCCGACAATCTTTCGCGCCCTAAGTCAGGAGAGAAAGTTTCGCTCTTTCGCTTTGCGAGAAACTTTCCGAAGCGCTCGGGAGCAGCGGTGGCCGGAGAAGTTCAGCCGGGGCGACTAGCCGCGGGAGACCGGACGCGCCCGCCGGGTGGGCGCGGGGTCCCGGGACCGGGGACCGACAGGGCAGGAGGGACGCGCCAGGGGGACGCACGCGGGGCGCCCGGGCGCGCTCGGTCCTCGCCGGCGGCGCTCACCTTGCGTCTCGGCGTGGGGCGGCCAGGGTCCGGAGGGCGGGCCGGCGCGGGCGGGCTGGCGGTCGGTGCGTCCGTCCGGCGGCGGCCGCCGAGGGAGAGCTCCAGGCAGTGCGCGCCTCGCCGAGTGCGACTGTGACTCGCAGCGCGTTGCATCACCGTTTTTATAGTCCGCCCTGGCAGCGCTCCCCTTCGCAGGGTTACCAGCCCCAGGCTGACGTAATGCTATTAATAGCTTCCAGGAGAACCGGCCTGGCGGAGCTGGAGAGGAGGGTGGAGGAGGGGCGGGGGCGGGCGCGCAGGCGGGGTGGTGATGCAAGCGCGGGGCGGGGCGGGGCCGGCGGCCGGGCACCCCGCGGACACCGCGGCCGCCCGCCCTCTCGCTCCTTATCGGGCTGGAAGCCGGCCGGGCGCGCCGCCAGATGTGCGTACTCGCCGCTGCGTGTTCCAGGCATGAGCCAATGGTGCCCAAGCCAGCGGCATGACTCCACCACGCTGGCATCTCTCCCTCCGCTAGCTTGGGGGCGGGGAGGGGGGAGCAGAGAGGCGGGTCCTGGCCGCGACCCAGACTAGGTGAGGCGGCGAAATGGGTACGACCTTTCTCCAAACTGCGTGGTCATTTTCTTGCGCTTCAGGACAATGTCCTCCCCGCCCCCACTCCGCACGCGCCGGCCACCTCTTTCTCGAGCCCGGGGCGAGGTGAGGGCCGAAGCGTTGGTCCCCGAGCCGGCCGAGGTGCCCAAAGCCGTCCCGCCGAGAATCCGCACCGTTCCCCGCCGGCGTGAGGCGAGCCGGATAACGCGTACGCGGAGGGCAGCGCTCGGGACGCACCCGCCGGCGCCTCCGGGCAGCTGGGAGCTCGCGGCCGTGGGGCCGTGTCGGGCCGCGTGCGACTGTGTCTGTTTTTCAAAACAACCACACAGTATTTGAAATTGACAAGGCGGTTTTCATAGAAAGCAACAAGAGCGTGGAAGGGAGAGACAGCTGGAGAAACCGGGGCGACCGAGAGGGGCTCGGAAAGGGCAGGGGAGTGGGCGAGCGCTGTGGTCTTTGGCAGGGCCAGAGCAGGGGTCGCCGGGGTCCCGGACACTGTGTAGGCAAAGCTCAGCTCCATCCTTTTGCGACCCGAGAGGACTGGCTGGGACCGGGCGGCCGAGACTGGGCCGTCACGCACGGATCCCAGCCTGAACGGAGCCCCTCGGCGGAAACTCCCCGCGCCCTCCAACTCGGGGGCCGGAAAAGGCGGATCCTGAGTGTCCAGCCCAGGCGTGAGTAGAGTTGGGTTTGATCCTTAATTTTTTTTTTTTCTGGTTCCGATTCTTTGACTCCAGCTGTGCTCTGAGAGCGGTAGAGTCAGGGTCCCTCCCAACAGCCCACGGACGTTTGGATAAGGACGCGAGTGTGGCCCGGGGACTTTCGCACCAGCCCGGGCCCGCGTGCTGTGGCTCCCCAAGGGCGGAGACACCTGCTTCCACCTGCCACTCAAAGGAGAGGCTCAAAGGTCGTGGTTTGCTAGTTTAGGGGAACTAGAGGTGTCTCGGACCGTGTCTCACCTGGCATCCGCACCCCGCAACACGCGAGCGCGCGCGCACACACATCCACAATACCCCCCCACACACACACCGCACACGGCCTGGGGAATCATCGTCCTCCCGGACAGACACGCATTCTTTGAGCTGTTGGTCAAATCAAGTTTTCCGCACTGGGTTTCTGGCCCCCAAGTCGGAGCCTCGCCCAGGAACCCCCTACCCCCTTCCCCTACAGCCTGGGGGACCCGGAAGACCCAGAGGGAGGTTCGGGTCGTCTCCCCGCCCCGGGCAGCAGGGGAACCCTGGGCAGTTCCAGCCAGGGATCCCCGGAGATCCTGCCCGGATCTTTGATTTCCAGCGTTGCGTGCGGGAAGCGTGGGGCGTGTGTTGTGCTTTGCCTGTCGCTCTGGTAACGGCCGTCCCGGCCCCACCTCTGTGTCCCACGCCCACACTTCGCTCCACACCTCCTCGCCCCGCCCTGGGGCGGCCGGGCGGGCAGGTAAACTCCGGGCGTGTCAGCACAACCCCTGAACGCAGGGCCAGGTCAGATGGGAGTTTTACATTTTAGTGAAAGTCATTTGGAATAAACAGCTCCTTGATAAAGTGAGCCGAGGAGACGGGGGAGAAGCTTTTCACCACTTCTGTGAGCGGCCTGCAGAATTCTTGAGCCAGTGTTACGGGTTAAGCTGCGATTCGATGAGTACATTTAAGCCAGATCGGTCGAGTTTCCATCCCGTCCTTCTGGGGAAATTCATCTTAGGGCGTTGGATAAACAGCACACAGAGCCACAGACCCAAAGTCAGAAAAGGTGCTGCAGACGGAAGTACACGACACAACATGTGGTCGCTCATTCGCACCATCATCGCACTTCCAGTTTTTATTACCCTTGTTTTGATTCCACAAGTGACCCTGGTCAGAGATGTCAGCCCCTCAGGGAAGTCAGACCTCAGCGTTCTGCGCCTGCGCACCTGCTGAACCCCGGGAAGCGGTGACTCTCCAGGACCAGTGAGCCCACCTCGCACGTGAAAGAAACACACAGGAAGACAAGACCGACGCCAGCCTGCGCTCCCATCTCGCCAGCTGTCAAATGTCCCCGAAATGGAAAGAGAGAAAAAGAGCCGCCCCCATGTGCCCTAGGAAGACGCCCAGGAGTGCTGACTGTGCCCTCAAAACGCCCCGCAGGCAGACTCCCTGCGGCGAAGCCAGCGAGGGGCCAGCCACGCTCTCCTCGGCCTCAGGAGGAAGCCCCGGTTCCGGTTTTTCCGGGACTTCATCCTAAGCGAAGGCAGTTTAGACAGAGACTTGTCCAGGGCAGAGGTTCTGCAGCGCAGAAGCGCTCTGGAAATCCACGTCCAGATCAGCCTCGGGATGTTTTGCCGAGTGAGATAAGGGTTGGAGCCTTCCTGCAGGGGCATGTGCGGAGGGAAGGGGAAAAACTGAAAGGGGAGGGGAAGGAACTAGGCGGCTAAAAACAGTCCGCTCTGGCAACCGAATCCAAACAAAAACATTGTGCAGAGCCAATAACAAGCGAAGAAAGAAAAGAAACTTCAGGAGATACTTAAAGATTTTAGCAGTTCCTTAGTCTTTCTCACAGTCTTCTCCCCACGATTCTGTTCTCCCACCTCCTAGACTGCAGTTGCTTATAGAGCTGTAGAGAAACAAGTTGGACGGAAGTTAAAATCAGCCAGGAAATACCTGGGCACCAGCAGCCCCACCAGCCTGGCTCAGCCCGCTCTTTCATCTCCGAAAGGGCGTGGGGTGGACTTTCTCCCATCTCCTACTTTTCAAAGTCCATGTTTTCTGCAGAGTTCGTTGGAATGTGGAGATTACTAACTTGACAGTCTCCAAAGCTGCATCCGCTGGAGCGCGGAAGGCACTTGGATTGAGTCTGGGTCAGCATGTGGCAGCTGTGCCCCCTTGGAGACATCACGACGCTGCTGGGCTTAAGAGTCCTCAGCTAAAGCTCAGCTGATGATGGCCCCTCATGCCCGGCCTCGTCAAGAGGGGCATGCAGGAAGCCCACGGCAGTGGTACTAATTCCAAGTCAGGGAGGGCCCCTGGAGGGTGCCCAGAATCTCCTCCAGGGCTGACTCTGTCCCCTCGTCAGTGGTAAATAGTTGCAGGTGAAGTTAAGAAATGTAGAGGAATGACAAGGAGGAGGCGGGAGGTCTGGAGGGGACAGGATGGAAGAGGTCCTGTCCTTTGCCCGCCCAGCAGAGCCCCAGGCTGGGAACATCGGGCTGAGGCTCTGGTGCTGGCTCTGGGTTTCCTGGCAGAGCACACCCCACTTCTAAGTCTGCCTCTGATGATGTGAGGGCCCTCGGGCCGCTCTTGTGCTCGCTGGGGCACTGGATAGAGACCCTCTTTCAAGCCTCTGGCGACTTCTGAGGGCTGGGGAGAACAAAGGGGGCACTGAGGCAGCCACCCTTCTCCGAAAGCTAGCCAGAAAGTGTTGCCAGACTTGATTCTCAAACGCAGCCTGTTCTTTTCCTCCCTCCCTCCCTCCCTTCCTTCCTTCTCAACAAGTCCAAGAATTTCTATCCATGTGGGCTTGGTGTCTCACAAGAGAGGAGGCAGGGTGGCCCAGGCGGGCACTGCGTCTTTGGGGACAGCTCACATTGTCTGTCATCAGCCAGCCGTGGACACCCCGGTGCCCTATGACCACATCGAGGTAGCACCTCATCCCATAAAGAGAGCAGATCCTGGAGCCCGGGGAATCTGGAAGCCATGTGCTGGAAGCCAAGGCTTTGGCAAGGACTCGGGAGATCTGCGAGCCACCTATTGTGACCCGTGGCCAGCTGAGGGACAGGGCAGGTCCTAAACATACTCTCTTAGTTCTCTTGTATGTTACAAAATGGAATGAGGCAACATCAACCCCCCTCAAGGGTTGCTGTAAGAATCAGATGAGATAACAGATGTGAAAGGGATTTGAAAATAATTAGAAGACTCTTACATTTGTTTAAAAATTCCTCTGAGGGAACTTTTCATATGATTTATTTTTGCTATTATGACAATTGGGAAAATAAGCAGGAGAAAAAATTACTCGTAATCTCAATGCGATTAACAATTTTAAATTTCTCTCCAGTCTTTTGTTTTATGTGTATGGTTTAAAAATATGGTTCTGGTTTTAGATTGCATGCAATTTGAAGTTTGCTTTTGGCTCACTATTTGTTTCCATCATATTTCTACCTGAAAAATATAATGTTAAAGAGTTTTTCAAGTTTAAGTTTTTGTTATAGGAGAAAGGCATCAAATACCAACATTGTTTAGGTGGTTAAAGGGAATTAGAGGTAGGGCCTTGCTGTACAGGGGACAGGGGAGGGTACCAGCGACCGTGACTTCCTGTGCATCTTCCCTATTCGCTAACATTCCAACAATTAATTAATCCCATCGGCGCTTTTCCCCCTGGAGTGCATCATGAATTCCTCCCGTCTCCCTGTCTGCCTTGGTCTTCTGCTTGTCCACTAAAGAACAGAAGGTCCAGCCTGGAGCCGGTCATGGTGGTTCACGCCTGTAATCCCAGCACTGGGAAGGCAGAGCAGGAGGATTGCCATGAGTTCGAGGCCAGCCTGAACTACAAGGCGAGATCCTACCTCAAAAAACTTAAAAGAAGGTCCAGCCCGTTGCACCGATGCACGCAGTATGGAGGTAGAACATCCTGCCTGTGCTTCTGCCTCTGTCTTGAGGCAGAGCACTCACTGGGGCTCAGGGCGCCCCTTACCCTGGCATCTCTAAGACAGACTGGTGGTGTGGGTGCTACTGGGTTGGCAGCTGTGCCCCCTTTGAGACGTCAAAATGGCTGCAGCACAGTGGTGGTGTTGATTTTCAGAACTACAAGACGGCAGAGCCAGAAGGACCTAAGACCCATTCAAATTGTTCACAAGCACACCTGTGGCCTCGCTACTGCACTCCAGGGCCACCAGCTGAACAGAGGGATCTGGCTGGAGCACTCTTCTCAAGTCTGCAGTGTTTAAAATGTTCTTTTATACTAGGCAAATGGGAGTGTGTTGAGTCGGAAGGCAAGTCATACAGGAATCTCCAAGGAAAGAGAGAAGACATACGATACATTCTGGGCTTGGGACGGACCACTGAAAAGTATACTCCTAGAGCCCAGAGAGGCTGAATTATTTGTCTTCTTCCTTTGAGTGTAAGATAATATCAGCAAAAGCTATTACATAGTCCCCACTGCACTGCTGGCTGTGTGCTAACCCCTCTGTCTAGAGTTAATGGCTTTTACCCTCATAATACCCCTTGGAGGTAAATCCTGCAAACATTCCTACGTTACCGCCCGCCCAGGTACAGAGGGTAAATAACTTGCCGGAAGTTGCATAGCGAGGGAGCAGCAGAGTGAGGAGCGCGCCCAGCAGTCCGCTGCAGAGTCTGGTGCCTGTGGGTGCTCACAGGAAGGCTGGGTGCTCTGGTGCGGCTCACCACCCTCATTTGTGCTCGGAGAGGCCAAGTGTCTCTCCCCAGCGTCAGATTTTGAAATTCTCCCTCCTGCAGCACCTTGGCCCCTTTTGCCTTCTCTGGAGAAAATATTTAATTAGCTAAGCCTGGGGCCAGGTGGAGCAAAGCTAACCAGAAAGAGAGGGCACTGTGGCATCTCAGGGCACCCTCAGCTAGCAGTGCCAGGTGTGCCATGCTTGGGACAGCCACAGGGTCAGGCGCCTGGGTGAGGGAGAGGACCTCACTCAGAACGAGTTCAGACCCCCATTGTGCCATGTCCCATTTCAGTGGGAGTCGGTCCTGGAACCTCAGTTTGTCCTGCAAAGGGAGGAGAATGACATCAGTCGTATGAGGTACAGATTGAAGAGCAATGCGGCTCAGGTTCCCACCCAAGACACCGACTAGAGTTGTTCTCCTTCCTTCGTAGCCTTGAAGCCAATCCCAGAGATCACTGTGCTGTCCAAAATGTCTGGACCTCGGTGGAAAGTTCCATCTCCCAGACGGACTGACTGATTAAAAAACAAATTTTGGGGCCAGGGATTTAGTTAAGTGGAATCACACCTGCCTTACAAGTGCAAGGTCCTGAATTCGATCCCCGGTACCACACACACATACACACACACACACACACACACACACACACACACACAGAAAACCAATTTTACAACAACTCCATGTACAGTCAGGTTGTATTTAGTAGTTACTATTTACTGAGCACATACTATGTGCCAGGCACAGTGGTTAACCCTTTTTAAAAATCCAGTGTTTTATTTCAGCCTTATATCAACCCTGTCAAGTAGGCATTTTTTTCTCAGCCTTACAGATGAGGAAATCAGAACTCAGAAGGTAGTTACTGAAGCCCAGATCTGACTTACTCCCACATTTACATTGTCCGATGTGTCCTGCACATGTTAGAGGGCTGTACCTAAGTTTATTTTTCTTTCCCTGGTGCCCCTGCCTTACCCACATCTCTCTGGATGCTTGGATTCTAGGGTTCTCCTTACCAGAAAATTCCTACTCCTGAAGTCCCACAAGATTCACCTCTGACACACCCCACATCCCCATGCCTTCTGCGATGCCATCTTTGCTGCCAAATTTGCAATTACTCCCTAATTTGCTCTGACCACAGACATCAGCCCTGCTATTGACTGAATAAACTGAGTAGGCTTTTTAGGCTTTTATTTTCTTTCCCCAAATACGAAGAACTGAAATCATCTGCTGATGAACCTGTACTTGAAACCAGAGTGGCCGAGGGTGGAGTGAGTCACCGATGAGTCCGCAGCTGTCACTTGATTGATCAGCTCTGCCCTGCTGCCAGACCCTGTGCTCAGCAGTGTCCTTCGACACCTCGGGGTGACAAGGGAAGCATAGGAGCACTCCTTGACCTTGAGAAGTTCAAAATCCTTAGGTGGCAAATGAGCATATGGAGCAGTGTCCTTCAGCGCATAGTAGGTGTAGCACAGATGTCAGCAAACATTTAATGAGCACCCACTGTGTGCTATGTCAGGAGCTACAGGTACATGGTGATGCACGCTGACTTCTGGATGACTGCAGCTCACAGGGAGACAGGCCGCACCACACACCGACCGTCCAATGGTGGGGGCGGAAGTGGACAGGCAGCAGGGGCTGATAGACAGTTGACATGGCCTTTGAGCTGCTGTTGGGCGGAGCATTTTGTAGACAAGGGAGCAGGGAAGGGGTCCCAGGCATAGAGAGGTGTCTGTGTGTCTGCCTGGTAGAGCAGGAGCCCTGCTCAACACATGGAGCTCGTGCCCAGCTTCGCGCACAGGTCCAGGCTCATGAGTGGCCCAGAGCAACTATACTTGCAAGGAACAGACGTGTGGACCTTGAGAGTGTGGTGCGTGTTGGAGGGTGGAGAGGTCTTGCTGGGCACAAAGAAGAAGGGCCAGACTGTGACGGAGTTGAAGGTTTTGATCCTCCATTTGGACTGTACCCCTGGGAACAGTGGCCCATCCACATGAGCAGATGCTTGGCAAACATTGCAGGCCCAGGTGGAGCTCCCCATAGGACCTCAAGGGATGGAAAGGGCGGTCACTGTGTGTGTGTGTGTGTGTGTGTGTGTGTGTGCGTGTGTGTGTGTTTTAACTTCATACTCACATGTTCCTTTGGAATAAAAATCATCCACAAAACACAATGTTCTTATGTGTACTGTAATCAAAATGACCTTTCCTTTAGATATTTGCATCACAGAATTCAGGATTCCTTCGTTAAAGCTAAGCATCTGTCACTTTGGGGGGGATCCTCACCTTGCCAGTAGCCTGGGCAGTTCCTGGCAGCCTTGGGGGTGAACTGAGGCAGGACGGTAAGATACAAGGAGGGGCGACCCAGGGACACTTCCAGGAAGACGCATTTGGATCTGGACCCCAGCTGGGGTTCTGGACAGACACTGCATCCTGAGATTACAGAGCATAGAGCAGGGACTGGAGACTGAGCAAGTTGGCTACTGCGGGGACTGGGGTGGGAGGAGCCCTGTGATCTTATTCTGGGACAACACAACACCCAGCAGTGATGTCAGAGAAGAGAAAGGGGGCTGGGCACCGGCAGTTTGGGTTATCCAAATAGCAGATGCAGGATGGAGGGAAGTAGCCAGACTGGGCCCTCATGGCCCAGTGGAGCCTCTGGATTATCGGAAATCTGCTGTCAGTCTACTCCGCCGTTCACAGCTGGACTCCATGCTTTCTTTTAGGCCTTTGGCAATAATATCAACACCCAGCAGCTTCCCGACGTGGGAGCGGTCAGCAAGAAACCCAAGGAGCAGTGGCCCTCGGCCTGGCATCACTGAGATTGAACAAACTAGGTCAGTAGTTAAAGAAGAGAAAAGGAGTGTATATTTTTCAATGCTATGTCAGTATTTAGACGGTTTTTTTTTTAACCAAGAATTTCTAACTTAGAGAATGCTGTCAGATAATGTGAGTTTAAAGAGGCAACATACAAATGAACACAATTCAATAGACATAAACAAAATGTAAAAACGTAGAGAAAAAGTTGCCATAAGTGTTGTAAGTATTTATATGATAATGAAAGCAAAAACTAACACAGTGCTGTGCCTTTCCGGGGGCATGTCTGCTGACTTTTTCAGTCCTGTCCTTGAAGGATATGAAGAAATCAGATTCCATCCAGACATGTATCAAGCGCTTACTGAGCTCTACCTTGTGCCAAGGACCGGTGGGATACGAGAGAGAGTAAAACCGTTGCTAAGATGGGAAGTGGACTGACTAATGAACCCTCAGTGAGCACAGCTTTCAGCTGTAAAACCTAGCTGTGACCAATCTCAGCACACAGAGATCCCAGACACCCTCACTGGTCCACATGGAGGAAGCACCAAGGAGAGAGGCGTGGGCTACACCTGCTGAGCCCGAGGCCTAGGCCAGGCTCTGCCGCCTGACAGCCTGGGACTTTGGGAACAGAGCAAGACTTACTTTTGCAAGGTTGATATGTGATACGAGAGATGAGGGAACAGAGAGAGGGAAAGAATCAGAGACGGAGACAGAAGGAATGAAATATCCCTGGCACTGCCCATCAGCAGTAATTGGGAGCCTCCCTGACTATATGATCTGAAATTCTACATAGCACTTTCCTCCAGTGGCTCTGGATCCTGATGAAGATAATGGTCGTGACAGTGCTACACTTTAAGAGGACCGACTCTTTTTTTTTTTTTTTTGAGACAGGATCTTGCTTTGTAGTTCAGGCTGGCCCTGAGCTCAGCCTCAAACTCACAGCAATCCTCCTGCCTCTGCCTCCCAAGTTCTGGGATTACAGGTGTGAGCCACCACGCCCGGCACTGTGGTATGTGGTACTGGTTGCTGCTGGGGTGAGTCTCCATGCCCATTATTGTATGTGGTTACCGAGGACTGAACCCAGGCCCTTGCAAGACAGGTGCTGGAACCACTGAGCTAAATCCCCGGCCCCCGACTTTTTTTTTCAGACATGTCTTGCTTTGTAGTTCAGGCTGGCCTTGAGCTCACTATGTAGCCCAGGCTAGCATTGAACTCACAGCAGTCCTCCTGCCTCTGCCTCCCAAGTGTTGGGAATACAGACATGAGCCACCACACCCAGCATGTGGTATGTGGTACTGATTGATGGTGGGCATGAGCCACCATGCCCAGTAGTGTTCTATGTGGTTACCGGGCATCAAACTAGGAACCTCGCACTTGCAAGGCAGGCACTGGAACCACTGAGCTAAATCCCCCGGCCCAGACTCACTCTTTTATTTGCTTTTTGTGATACTGGGGATTGAATTTAGGGTCTTCACACTGAGCTATTCCCAGCTCTTTTAATTAGTTAATTAGTTTATTTATTGATATACTTTTTTTTGAGACAGGGTCTTATTAGTTTGCTAAATTGGTAAGTCTGGCTCAAAGTTGCCACCCTCCTGCCTCAACTTCCCTGAGTGCTGGGATGACAGGTTATACCATCACGCCCCATTTAGAAGGCCTTTTCTCTTGTTCCTAACTGAATGACTGAAGACGCCCCAGCTGGCCACGTGAGTTAGGCCCTGAGGAAGACCCCTTGTGATCTCTATTCCTCTTAAACACACCGGATGGACAGACTATCTCTGTTTCCAACATGGAGTCTGTCTCCTGATCTGAAAAGCTGCTGCAGGTCTGCAGGACGACGGATTGAGTGCCTGCTCCGCATCAGGCAAACTTCAGGGTCCTGGAGACTCAAGCAGGGACAAGGCCCATTGATCTGCCACTTAGCAGATACTTCATATTGCTTTCTCCTTTAATGTTTACTTCAAATTAGAATAAGTTTGCAGTGGAGACTCCACATTCTCACTGCTGAAGAAGCAGCACTGTCCCATCAGCATCGCCTGCCTCCTTCCTGGGAATTGAACCCAGAACCTTCACACTGAGCTATATCCCTAGCTTCTTGTTTCTATGTTCTTTGAGAAAAGATCTTGCTAAGTTGCTGGGGCTGAACTTAAACTCGAAGTCTTCCTGCTTCAGTCTCCCAGAGTGCTGGGATGACAGGTGTGCATTGCTGCACCTGGCCGGTATTGCGTTTCTTTAAGACACCCAAGGCCAAAGCATTGGCCTTGACTAGCTGATGATAGTCCTGCGCTGGCTGGAAGCCACCGGCTCCTTTTTCTCCTTGAAAAGGGAAATGCCAAGTGACAGAGGACCTGCACTTTCCTCCGACACAGGCAGTGTTGGTTGGGACTTCCACTTTCCCTGCAGCACTCTTTTGCCTGGCTCACCGCATGCCCTGACATGCAGAACCAAAAGGAAACACAAAATGAAAACGAAACGATTGTTCCACCTGCGTCACCGTGTTTCTCTCTCATCTCCAAAGCAATGCACTCCCACGCAACTGAGGCCCAGCTCTATTTAGGTTTGAAAAACGTCAGCTCGGTAATTAAAGCACACTGTTATTGTTCTAAAGTAAACAATGGGAAAACACGTTCTTAGAAACACCTCTATGATTCATAACTCTTCGGATGGTGAAATCACAGCAGAGGAATGCGAGCTTTGCTGGCCCTCCGCGATAAGGATCAGCAGACACCAGTGTTACACTGAAAGTCAGCCCGGGGAGAGCGGGAGGAGGAAGCCAAACAGCTACTTCCTAATGGGAGCGATGGAGGCCAAAACATGCAGCTCTCTGCTCCTAATGCTGGAGCGCGCTTGACCTGCTTCTTTGTTTGCTCAGCTTCACCCACAGGCACTTTCTGCGTCCACCACTAGAGGCGCCAGTGGCTCCGGATTCTCTGAGCCTTTTGCATCGGCCTCTACCCCACCTTCCACCTGTTTTGGGTGCTGGGACTGAACCCTAGGCCTCGGGCTACTAGCTAAGATCTCTGTCACCGACTCCTCTCCGCCCTCACATCCTGCTGTGTGCATGTGCGTGCCCACGTGTGTGTGCGTGTGCACGCTCATGCCTGCACCATGAGCTCCATCCCCAGCTCCTTTTTTACATCTTGAGACAGGATCTTGCTGAGTCACTAAGTTCCCCAGGCTGGGCTAGAACTTGCGATCCTCCTGGCTTAGCCACCCAGAGCAATATCCTGCGTTGTTATCCATGCTGTTTGCTCTCTGCCTAGAATTTCCTCTTCCTCCTCATCCCAACTACCCAAACTTCTCCATTTGGAAAATGGTTCCTTTTATTTTATTTTTAAAAATATACCTCCAAAATCTCTTCCTTGAGTAGGTAGTGACACAGGATGAACCTCATCACTTTCTAGGCCATAACAAGATGAAAATCTGGAGTCTCTTGTTCAGAAATTAAGACTTCAGGCGGAAATGGAGAGGAAGTCTGGGCAGTTCAGCAGGCTCGGCTAGGGCCATGCTGCTGACTTGACAGTCGGCGGCTGCGTGCAGCCTCACAGCCTCTGAAATGTGGCCGATCTGAGCCGTAGTGCTCTGGCCTGTGTGGAAATGATCCTTCGTGTGTGTGGAGTTCAGGTAAAATACATCGCTAAGTGAATCGCACCTGTTCGCTTTTATTCTGTGGCCACGAGGACAGGAAATGTGATAGATACGGCTCCCACTGGTGGCTCACTTTTTGTTTCTTTTGGATCGCGGATCTGTTTCTATTTCCAGACTTCGCCGCGCTCATCCGAGACTCTTCTGCGCTGGCTTCCCTGGGGTGTCTTCTCCCTCCTGGCTCCCAGTCCTCTCCCCCCACCCCCCCGGGAAGGCACAGCAGGAAACCGGGAGACAGATCTTTAGCAGTTGGGAAAGGAACCAAAAATGAAGGGAAGAAAGGTAAAGAGAATTAAGAGGTGTCATGTACATGTACCATCTCCTCGTGGTAAATATATTTGGGGCTGCAGACATGTGTTACTAAAAATAAGAAATTTAAAAAGAATACTTAAAATGAAAATAAAAGACGAGGATAAAAGTTTAAAATAGACTGACCTTTAAAATTGGAACCTGTGTTCTTCTGATTTAGAAGGGTATGAAGAAAGCACATTCCAGCTCTGAACATGGGGAATTATCTTTAGTTTTGATTTGTTTAGGTTTTGTTAATAGTCTCTGAATATTTCATTTTAAAACATAAACTTTCCAAATTTAATTTTAAGGTTAAAAATAGTGGAGCCTGGCTAGGAAGTGACAAGGAAGCCTATTCTAGTCCTTGCCAGTCTTGTATTGAACCCATGGAGGGGGTGGCCTGGGATGCACAACCCCCTCACCCCCTTTGCAGGTCCTGCTGGCCCACAGCACGTGGGTACCTCTGAGGCCCGGACTCCAGGGAGTGGGGTTCAACTTCAGGAAGAGAACGAGCCCAGAGAGCTCAGACACTGGTACAGACCTGCAGGGTGGGCACTGAGGACTCCCTTGGGCAGCCTGGGTGCGTCTGAGTGGACACCCATTAGTAGTCAACTGAGGGTTTAACTGGAAACTGGGCTCTGTCTGTGGTGAGACCTAAATCTGAGGGTTGTTGGAATGGTTGCTGAGCACTATAGTTGGAACCACCTTTAGAGACTTTTGGAAAGAGAAGACCGCCCTAGGGCTGAGAATGGTCATAGATGTAAAGATACGTGCTGACGCCCACAGAGCTTAAGAACACTTATTTTGAAATGCCCATGTTATCAATGGATGGATTAGGCAGCCGGCAACCAAACCTCTCAAAGTCTTAATGTCCCCAGCAATGGGGCCACCAGGTCACTGTGGGCTCTTCCTAAGATGTAACGGGGTGCACAAAGCCCCTCCTGGACCCCCAAAGGAACTGAACCAGAGCCTAATCAAGTCTCTGAATCTGACAACTGATTTTCCAGGAAACTCAACAGATAGAGGAAATGGCTAAACAATGCTATGAAGATGAAATCAATCACAGCCATACTTTAGGAAATTCCACAAGACAAATCACCTTGCTCCTTCAACAAATAAACAGCATTTAAAAAAGGGAAAAGAACTGTCCTGGGTTAAAAAACATTTATAATCCAAATACAGCATGTGGACCTTGTTTGGATACTGAGTCCATCAAACTAATTGTAAGATGGTACTTGAAGAGACAGCCTTAGAAACATGAAGAAATTGGTGAATTAAATAATAAGAAATTATTGCCAATTTTGTTACTGTGATAATTAGTATATTTTATTTTGTGGATTTTTTTTTCAAAATTTTAATTTTTATCAGTATACATTTGCGGTTCATGATGACTATATTCCTTGTGGGGAGTTGGTACATGTGCATAAGACATAAATGCAGATAGCGAGGACTTTCCACAAATGTGACTGAGTCCTGCTGATCAGGCACCATGGGTTCCTCCATGGTAACCCACAGCCACTGGTGTCTAAAGAGTGTGCACTTTTTCCAAACCCCATCTTGGCCTCTGTCCTTGCTGGAACAAACATTGCTCTTCCCAACCAGTTTGTTGAGCTTCTGGATTATGTTTTTCCCACAGGCACAGAACAATGTATCACTGTAGATTTGTTTTACCTGATAGAGGGCAATTGTTGGATGTAGTTAGGAACCTGCCTTGAGAAGCAGGTGGATGCAGGTAGCCTCTGATCTAAGGAGCCTGGGGAGAGTGCAGGGCCAGATGCTTCTTTAAAGAAAGCATGAGAAAAATGGTCAGCATCTCTACCATGAGAGAAATACGAATTAAAACCACGCTGAGATTCCACCTTTCACCAGAAGAATGGCTGTGATCAAGAAATCAATACAAAATGCTGTAGAGGCTGTGGAAGAAAAGGATCCTTTCCATAGCATTGGTAGGAATGTAAAGTAGTACAGCCACTATGGAAGCATATGGAGATTTCTCAAAAAGCTGAAGGTAGATATTCCATTTGACCCAGAAATTCCCTTTCTATGTATTGTCTCAAAAGAACTAAAGACATCTTATTACAGCGACCCACATGTACCACTATTTACAGCAGTGTGGGAGTCTAGGGAAGAGGATGCAGCCAGAATCCTCATGGTAAACTCTGGTCCCCTGTGAGTCCCACAACAAAAGGATTAACAACCAACAAACAACAAAGTCAGAACTTTGAGAAAAAGGCTGAGCCTCGGCTCAACTCTTGCTACAGCAGCAGCCAAAGGCCAAAAACCGCAGCAGCAGAAGCAGGAGCAGAAGAAGCCATAACCCGAGCTCGCCACACTTTTATTTGGTGCCAAGCCTTGAACCCAAAATCCTAGCATGCATAAAACAGGGCGGTCCCACAATAATCCCTGTAATTGAAGACTACATAGGGCAGGGCAGACGTTCTTAATCCCAGTAAGTCTTAATGTCAATAATCCTAGTGCGGTAATCCTTGTAGTTTAAAATCCCACAGGGCAGGGCAGATGTCTGCAATAATCCTAGTAGTTGATCTCATGGGCAGGGCAGATATCTGTAAATCTGAATAAGTCGTGAGTCCGAGTAAATTGTCCACAGTTTCTGACACAGCAGCACAGATCATCACAGCTCAGTCCTGCAAGCAGCCTGTGTGTCCATCAATAGACAAATGGATAAAGAACATGTGACACTGTCAGAGCACTACTTAGCAATAAAGAAGGATAAGTTCAAGACATTTGTAGGAAAAAAAAGCACTTGAAAAACATAAGATTAAGTGAAATAAACCAGACATACAAGCTTAAATACAATATGGTTCCTCCTGCTTGACTATTGCACTGTATGAATAAAAAGCAAAATAAAAGACTGATCGAAGGAAACAGAGAGGCAGATATTTTGCACAAAAGAAGGGGTCCAAGAGACTGAAAGTAAGGAAGAGGAGAGAGGAGGAGGACATAAAAAGATTTAACACGTATTATAGACATGTACCAGATATCCACAATGAATGTGAATGAAGCGTGTACGAATAAAAATCAACTAAATTGAGAAAGAAAATGGGCCTTGAAAACTGCCCTCAAGGAGGCAAGGAAAGGGGCTCCAGGTGGAGGAACCAGAATGTGTGTAGGAGAGGAAGCACACAGGAAGACGTGTCCCTGCAGAAAG
>PVIR01017530.1:0-34689 GCA_004026965.1 Petromus typicus | reverse complement strand
TGTAATTCAAACTCCACTCTCTGGGGCAGGACCTCTCCATGACCTGAGAATATTGTGCTGCAAGCAGGAAATATGAGGAAGCCTCCAAGTACAAGAATCAGAAACATCAGTTCTATACTGTCCCCACTGAAAATGCCAACTCTTTAGGCCCTCACTATTTTGTGGTTCAATAATTAAAATGCCTCTTCATAGAAGGATATTTAGGAAAAGCATGTCTTTTTTCATTACTGTAAATACTGCTATTGACATAAAACGTAAGTTTGAAAACAAGCACCATGAAACACAAGATTTTGTGACACCAATGGCAGGGCTTATGAGGAAGGGGGCACTCCGTGAACCGTACTCAAAAACTTCATTAAAGCAGAGACAAATATAGATCCAGGTGTTTAGTTTGCACATATTAAATGGCTACTAAGTGCATAAATATCACAATAAATGAAGTACTTTACTTTCCAAAGACTTGACATTTCCTTAAGGAAGTAGTCACGGGAAGGACTGAAACTTGTAAGTCATCGAGAAGCAGCGGAGAGTGGTTTTCTAAAATGGATGGGAAGTGCTCTGTCCCAAGGTGTGGACTGGATGGAACTCAGCAGACAAGAGGTTTCTTATTTACATGTTGCACTAGGTCCAGCAAAGTAGGTAGCCAGTGTTTGAGCTATTTTTGGGGAGTATTTTTGTCTTTCCTTAAGTAGCCCTATTCAACTACATGTTTTTTTTTTTTCCTCTGTATTATCACAGTCACAGCAAACAAAACTGTGCATAAGTAAACCCTAAATTTGCATCATGGTCAAGTTTCTCCCTAGTACTTCGATCATGTTGGAGATAAAAAAAAAAAAAAAAGTTTTCAACATAACCATTACGACAATACTGACTCTATCAAATTTTCAACGATTATTGATCAGAGGTCAAGGAAAGGAGACAGGGCCTTAAGACTTAGAAAGAAATGCATTCCCATGGAAACAGTTTGCTTCCATCATACCATCAGAGATCTATATCCTAAATGAAGCAAGTCAAGGTTGACTGTCTGCTCCCCAGAGAAATCTAGAACCTCAGGGAATACAGTAAATGTGTACAAAAGAAGAATAGATGGTTTACAATCTGGCTGCTCAAGCCAGACCTAAGCCCCAGGCATTGGGGAAAGGTTTGGAGTGTAGTCTCTCTCTCTCTCTCTCTCTCTCTCTCTCTGTCTCTCTCTCTCTCCCTCCCTCTACCTCGCTGTCTCTCTCTCTTACTCTGTCTCTCATTTTAGAAAACAACAAAAAATTCTTAAAATGTTAATGCATACAGGAGAATGACATCTTTCACCAGGACAGTGTTGGGGACTAGCCATGGAACAAGCAAACCAAAAGGACTGGTTTCAGGATTAGGGATGTCTCTGTGGAAGGCTCTAGGCTTACTGGCTGGGTGGAGACAAGATACAGCACAAGGAAAACAATACTCAGGTATGGGGAAAGGTCTTAACTTTGTTTCCTTTATGATGCTAAACTTGGCTCCTCATCCTACTACCCTGTCTGTGCTTCCACAGCCTCTGTTCCAGGAGCAATGCATCACCCTTCCCTATAACCTGCTTGTTGGTAAATAAAAGTGGACCAACCTGAACATGCGTTTTTTGTCTAGACTGAGGCAATGATCTCCAGGCTGCCTGCACCTGCAAATTTGTCTTTGTCTTTATGCCTTCACTGTACTCCCTTGAACAGGCACTCAAAAGTGTGATTCGCACTGGGTAGGACAGGTCCTGGACAGAAACCACGGACTATCTGGTGTAGTGTCCAAGCTTCAAAATTAAGAGAAAGACAAGGCCAGCAGACAGTAATAGTTCAGGGACCCAGAAGTTAACGGCAGTAGGACCCCTTTCTCAATACAAGGCTTCTCTATCCAGTAGGAGTTAAGAGGGTCTGAGAATACTCCTTTCCACAGAAGGTGCCCAAGCCAAGAAAATATGATTTACTTGCTTCTGAGGGCAATCTTCTTACTAATGTGACTGATGAAACATTCCTCTCTTGATCTTTCTTTTATAAAAGATTGGGCAAAAAAAAAGAATAACATGAAATTTGTTCTTGCTAACTATAGAAGAAAGAGTACATATCACTTTTCAACTCCTCTCATCTTACCTACTTACAGTGAAAAAAAGAATAATTAAGCCCTGGTACACATTATTTCATGATCATCCCCAAGTTATTGCCCAGTACATTTTTATATGCATTTTACTATTTTATAGGATGAGTAGAATTCTGAGCATAGGAAGTTTATTTAACTGTGAACCACAAAGTACAGATAATGTTATATAAAACATTCTTCCAGAAATGACTTTCCTTCAAATAAATTGCCTTAGAATTTTAATTGTAACATCACTTAGATTACGCTTTCTCTCTAGAAATATCTAGAACAGCTGAGCATGATGGTGCATATGTATTACATCAGAAGGCTGAGGTGGGAGGATCGACATGAGTTTGAGACCAGCCTGGACTACATACTGAGCTAGAATCCAGCCTGAACAAATACAGACCCTCTCTAAAAAGAAACAAAACACCTAGAATAGTGGTGGCAAACCTATGCAACTCTGATAGACAGCTAAGTTAGTGAGAAATACAGCAATCAGACAAGACTGGGCCCTGGAACAGGCCAGCACAGAAGATAAGAAAGACCACATGTCATAGGTGGAAGTGCATATTGAAGGCCAAAACCTGGAGACAAAGATAAAATGACTACAGCCCCCTCCCTGGGGATAAAAACTAATGATTGATATTCCAAACAGGCATCCATTGTTTGCCTGGGTGGAAACCAAGACCTTAATCCATCCTTTCCAGGAAAAGTATTTGTTCTTTCTGAGCACATTTGCTACATGGCTTGGTTCCCTCTTGGATTAATATTACCTAAGCAGCTACACTTGGAATCTTATTGGTCGACTACAGTTCGTCCCACCTTCTACCCACCTTGTGATTTTGTGCCCATTGTGTGATTTCTCTCTACAAGATTTCTTTGAGAGCGGGTTGGTAAGCAATCCACTTTGCAGACCCCCTTCTGTCTCTCTTAGACAGAAGCTATCTTACCCTTAATAAATATTCCCTACTCCTAATCTCTGTTGTTCCTAGAACTCATTCTTCAATTTTAGAGAATGTGAACTCAAAGAATCGACATCTAACAGGTTTGGAGTTATAATATTTTCCTTGTGTCATATAGAGGTCCTTGTATCACCCCTGTATCAGGATAAGTGCTATTTATTTTTATTTTGAGACAAAGAATGTCAATGCATGAGTTGCTTTTTCTTAACTAAAACCTCACTGTTCAGGTTAATTGCAGGGCTGGCATAGGGCTGGCACTGATAAATAAGGTGGGTTTGGGGTTACAGTTGAATGCTCCTCTGTAAAAGGTTCACCATCACTGATTCAGTGGTTTTCTCTTCCCTTACAGTTAGCCAGCAAATCCCCCCCCCAGATACTGAAAAGCACTATATTGTGTAGATATCAGACCCTGATGTGTTGATTTACACCTTTTCTTAAGCCATTACTGGTGGGGTTGGCTAAATTTTCTACACATCTGGTTATCAGGTACTATGAAAAGACTCATTACCATAATTTATCATTTACCTGAATGTGACTTTACCCCTGTGATATTTCACTAAGTGCCACACACCTGCCATTTTGTTTTCTTTTGTTTTACACAAGATTTCCTTTCTAGTTTAGAGAAAAATCCAGAGGACTCTGTTTTTTATCTCCTCCTCTTAATCTTGCATTTCCATTCAAAATGAAATAACTCTTAGTCTTTTTAGTGCAAAACCAAGTTCAAGATAACTTAGATTGAAATTCAGAAACACAAAGCCCAGCTTTTGAAATGAAAATGTTCTTTCAATAACACTACAGCCTCCTCAAGCCCACAGTGTTTCAAATGTACTTTAAAATGAGGCAATCTGTTTCTTCCTGTGAGATGTATTATTTTAAGAGAGCTCCTCATATTTGCTGTGTTGCAAGTTATTGGTTCTCCCATTAGCTCCTCCACTGCCAGCTCTCAGATCATACAAGGACAGTGGGAAGACGTTTACTGTATTGGCAATTTCCCGTATCTGTGCTCCGAGATGGAGCTATGCCTAGGAGATGCTGGAGAGAAAAAAGAAAATGTATTACATTTACACTGTATAGAGCAAAGGAAATATTAAGTGTGAGAATATATTTCTTCAAATTAATATAATGAAAAGCTTTAGTCACTGGGCTGGGGAAGGTAGATCATGCAGAAAAATGCAGCACTCTGGCCTCTGATTTGAGAAGGTGTGTGTGTGTGTGTGTGTGTGTGTGTGTGTGTGTGTGTTTTGTTTGAAAGACATACTGAACTTGATTAGCTATATCAATTTCTCCTTTTTGTCCTCTTGAATAAATTTTATTTATCCTTCCTATTTTTGAGTTCCTTCTCCATCATGAATTTGGGGTAGGAGATTAGGGCTGGTGCTACCAGACAACTAACCATGCAGAATGTGTCAAACGTTACAAAATCCTGGAGAACATGGGCCGAACAGAAGCATAGTACAGGCAGCCAACAAAAACACCCAAAATTTTCTGTTCCTCTTTTGAATCTGATGCTATTTGCAAGGGCCAAACACAAAAGTCCTCTTTTCCATTTTTTCCTTTTATCTAGTTAAATGTCTAGCAAATCTTTTAACTGGGAAGTTTAAATACAGGGCCAACCAAGTGAGTTTTTCATAGGAAAACTGTCCCAAAGACTTAACTGTGGGAGGGGGAAGCCATTTTCCTTTACTCCAAGGGCAGCTAACAGCTCACTCTAGCCCTATAGAATATACTTTTCCCACCCTCAATAAACATATATTTCTCTGTGTCTTGTCAAATTCTTTACTCAGGACAGCAAGAACTTACTATTCCATAGTAAGCTGGTCATCAGAGAATCTATTTCACGAAGTATTAATCAACCTTCGGGCTGGATAGTTATCATCTCACATGGTAAGCCCTCTGGTGACAACTTATGGCAGGTAATAATCCTAGTTTTCCAATTTGTAGCACTTACTACCATTCAGTATGTTACAAATGTAGTTTAATAATGGTGGGCCTATTTATAAAAAAAAACAACAACATTTACTTCCCACCCATCCTGCCATTGTCTTTTGAACATGCTTACACTATTTCCCCAAATTTGAAGTCTGTCTATGAAACTGGTTAACAATGCAGATTCCAATCTCTCACTCCAGAGATTGTTGTGGTCAGGCTGCGGCATAGTTACAGGGGCTCATTTCAGGAAGCACATACATGTTATTCTTATTATCAAATTTGTTGGAAAACATAGCTACGAATGAGTCAATAAATCATAGCATTCCATTTTTATAGATTTATGGTAACAACATTGGAGACTGCTCAAGAATGGGCAAAAGTGGTGTTCAGAAAGCATTCACTTGCAGTCACATTTTCTCAGCCCCTTTAACTGAGTAAGAGCCATGGAAGTGATTTGGCCAGTGCCTGTCTGATGACTAACTGTCCCACCAGAGCCTTTTCTGTGCTCATAGGTGGAGCATTTTGGAGGTGGCTGGATCCAGAGTGTGAGACCTTGGGAGCAGAGATGTGTGAAAAGTAAATGGCTTTAGCATAGTTTTGGGTGTGGATAAGGAAGCGCCAGCCTGGCTTCTGAGTGGCGTCAATCTATAGGTTTTTAGCCTGGATGGGATATCAAAGCAGAAAGGAAAGGTAAGCCTACTGCCTTCTGCTTGGCACACATGAAAGTTTCTCTTCTGTGAGGCCCCTCTGCCAGGCCACCTTGCCTCAGAGCCAGTCGACTATGGATTCAAACTTCTAAAAACCATGAGCTTTTGAAGAACTGCATTTGACACAGCAATGATCTCACTCTCTTCTCCCTACACCCATTCTGCAGATAAAGCCTGAGCAAGAAATAAATCATTGTGATTACCACCCAACTACGATACCAGAAAGATTTTCTACTCATCAAATGGAATATGAAATTAAGAGTCAGCCCAGAGAAATTAGCTATCCAGAAAACTCTGAACACCCTGGAGGAAAGATTTTGAAATGCGTACATCCCAGAGAGGTAAAAATACTACTGATTCATCCAAAGGGGAGAAGGATGAGCCACTGTCGGGAGCAGATGAAGGAAAGGGCTAAGAAGACTGCAAGAGGTGGGGACAGAGAGACTGGTTAATTCTGAGGAAAATGGCTACTAACACACTCACTATGCTCTGACTAAACCTGTATTCATCAAAGGGGCTTCTGCTTTGAGCAATCAACAGTTGTTTCGGAGAACCACAATCAAATGAAAAACGCACCAGATTTTTAGAATTTGGATGGGTGTCCAGTTTCCAAAGAACAGTTTCAGATACTTAAACTGCCAACATCAGACCAACAATGAACTTAATGGTAATTGAAAACATCTTTTGAATAAATAAAAACACATTTTGCACACTTTATTCTAAAAGTTTACTGATGACTTAGACCAACACAGATGTCATTCAGAGGCATTCTATAGCTAAAGAAATAAAACTTGATGGGAAAGAAAAATACCAAAAAGGAAATGAACTGATATGATTTAACATGCTATATTATTACTCTGGTAAATTATGTCAGCCATGACTGCCTCCAGTGGAACTTTACTTGAGTTTAAGCCAAACAAGGCCACTGAATTATTTTCAGTTAATTATGAGCTGGCCATATGTTGCAATGAGAACAATGTGTTAATCAGTCAACACTGACTCAAGGGTGACAAAATGGTTGGTTTTCATCTTGCTGGACGAAGTGTCTCAGCAATGGAAGAATATGAGTGCAATATATTTTGGTAGAGAAAATCTAATTAACTGATTTGTGAAATTTCAAACAGATGTAAAGTCTGGCTGTGTAAGAGTCCACATAAAAGGATAGGCTTAAAAGGAAATATAATGGCCTTCGGAGTGGAACTGATTTCCTATGAAATAAATACATCATCTCATCTATATCATAGGCACAGTGAAAACAGAAGGTATATGACATATAATTGTGTAACCATACAGAACAATGCCATAACCAAGGCTTATATTGCAAAAATATTCTTGCAAAACTACAGTAATGTAACTTAGTAAACAAACTGTATTATAACATACATATGCTTAGAAAATGTACTGTCTATTTATGAACAAAAAGCACAACCACTGCCAATATCTAAGGTGTATTTCTATGAAAATATTTAGAGAACATAGACTTTTTTTTTGCTTATTTTAAAATTGTCACCTAAGGATATTCACTGTCAAAGCTGTGAGACAGATACTTTCTTTTCTTTAAAATAATGTATGCATGATCTACTTCTCTGCTTCCTAATATATGTCTTTTATTTCGCTTTCTATTTTTACTCTTGGTTTCTTCATATAAGAGAAACGATGTGATACGGAAGCATGTGTGTTTGATTTATTTCACTTAACATTATGGTCTCAACATGCATCTATTTCCTTACTAATGAAATTTATAATAGAATAGAGAGAGATGGGATAAAGAAAGAAAAAAAGAAATCGATATGTGTTATATACATCTCCATGTACCAACTTCATTCTAGGAATGTAAACATTATGTACGGCAAACACATACAAAAAATAAAAGGAGATCAAAAAAATGAGGGGAGAGAGGAAGGGAGGAAGGGAAAGGAGATTAAAAAGGAATTAAGATGTGTTGCATACATTACCAACTTCCCTCAAAGAATGGAAACATTATGTACTGCATGAAGTACCTAAAATGAGTAATTAAACAATTGAAAGAAAAATAATGCATGTAGTCAATGTCTGAAGCAGAAAGAAAATAGAAAGAAACAAGATGGTTTACCCACTATGAGTTTAGGACAACTTTCAAGTGATAGGAAATCTATTCTCACATGGAAAGCTCCCAGTAATATTAATTAAACAACAAAAATAGAGGGCCAGGGATTTAGCTCGGAGGCTCCGGTGCCTGCCTCACAAGCACAAAGTCCTGAGTTCAGTAACCACGCACAACAATGCCAGGCCTGGTGACTCATGCCTACCAGCAATCAGAACCACATATCACAGTGGTGGGTGTGGTGGCTCATATTTGTAATCCCAGCACTCAGGAGGCCCAGACAGGAGGACTGCTGTGAGTTTGAGGCTTGCCTGGGCTGCATAGTGAGCTTAGGGCCTGCCTGAACTATAAAGCCAGACCCTGTCTCTTTCGAAAAACTAAAAAAATCAAGGGCTAGGGATTTAGCTCAGTGGTTCCAGTGCCTGTCTTGGAAGCACAAAGGCCAGGGGTTGATTTCCCAGTAACCACGTACAATACTGGGTGTGGAGACCCAGACCCAGCAGGGATCAGTACCACATACCAGTGCCAGGTGTGGTGGCTCACGCCTGTAATCCTAGCACTCGGGAGGCAGAGGCAGGAGGATTGCTGTGATGTGAGTTTGAGGCTGAGCTCAGGGCCAGCCTGAACTACAAGGTAAGATCTTATCTCAAAAAACAAAACAAAACAAAACAAACAAAAAACAAAAAATAAGAGCCAGCTATATAAAACATTCCCCATTTAGAAACAATGCTGCATATATAATGATTGGCTTATTAATATTGAACCACAGACAAGGTAGCATATCTTAAATTCTGAACATATGCTGATGTTTTCTAGTTCATGTCATTCATATTGAAACATTTTCAATGAATCCTAGGATGGTTAATTAAACATTTGGAGGTATGACAAATGTGTCAAGCATTTTAACATTAAAACCATCAATGAGTGGTGTTGGGCTTGCATCTTCGACCTTCTTCCAGACAAAGGCGAATTAGAGACAGTGAGCTTACTAACCCTCCTTGGACATCTGTTTTATTAAGCCCTGTCTTTAAAGCCTTGATCTTTGCCTCCCTAATTACACAGTGTGTCAAAGCCCCTGTGCTGTTCCGTTCTAAGCCTGTGCGATGGAGCAATTCCCATCCAGACGAGTGCAGGGGAGTGATGACTTCATTAAGAGATTCCTACATAGACATAATCAAAGGTATTTTTCTTGATCTATATTGATTTTTATGATCAATTCATCAACTTGTTACTTTTCTTGCACTATCAATTTTATTTTTTATCAAGATATATGCATATGTGTGCATATATATTTAAGTTTATGTACTCCTATACACGTAAATATTTACATATATTATCTTTATATAAAATATTGGCTTTTAATTTAACAAAGTTAAAAAAAAAAGAATCTGTGACTGAGGATTGGGAATTTAGCTCAGTGGTTCCAGTGCCTGTGTTGCAAGTGCAAGGTCCGTGTTTCATCTCTGATCATCACATACAATAATTCTGGGTGTGGAGACTCTGTCCCACCAGCAATCAGTACCACATACCACAGTGCCGGGAGTGGTGACTCACACCTGTAATTCCAGCACTCAGGAGGCAGAGGCACAAGCATTGCTGAGTTCAAGGCTGAGCTCAGGGCCAGCCTGAACAACAAAAGCAAGACCCTGTCTCAAAAAAAAAAAAAAATGACTATGACAGTACTATAAATCAATCAAAAAGGAGGAATTGAGACACAGCAGCAGGATTGGGATTCAAATGAAAAAAGATAAATGTTAACTTTTCTATAGCATACTTCTATTTGTGTGGGGGTTTGGTGAATCCAAGTATATTCTTTTGATTATAAGGAACAAGAACCAGGTTTTTAAAAAATCTAGGTGAAAGAAAAATCTCTCAAATAGTGAATAAGCAGTGAGCTATTTCCTATGATAAATAAATATCATGATTCCTTTTAATATATGTAAAGGCAAGTCATTTGATTTTTGGAAAGAGTATCACACATTTATTTTGGATATATCAATTTGCAAGGTACGTGCCATACTCACTTAGATACAGAGGCATAGGTTACAAGGTATTCCCACTTCTGGTCAATATTTTGGGGATAATGTCTCTAGAACAAGAATGGCCCTGAGATTCCTGTGGGAGGTACTTTCCTACTCCCAGCAGTGCATGGCATCTGGGCACCATTCCTGCATAGACCAGGACCCCAGAGACCCGAGCTCCATTCTTACACATAACGTGAGAGGAGTAAGTTTGAGGATTGTCCTGTTGTCTTGTGGAGCCCAGAGGTCCACATGTGTGTGCCTGAGGTGGCTTCTTGGCAGATTCCAGAATCTACCATGCAGCTCATCTGCTTTTGGCAGGAAAAATTTGCTCTACCTGCTTCCCAAGTGATATCACTCTCTCCATTGTTTTCAACACATACTTACTAAGCATGCATAGTACAGAGGAAATTTGCAGCTGCCAGGGATGGAGTGATAGGAAGAAAAAGGGCCCCTTACAGAGCTTGTAGGATTTAGTCTCTATTGGTTTACGTATCTAAGAAGAGCAGCTGCAAAACTCTGGGACTAGGTGTCAAATAGTCTGACTTTAAAATTGTCCCCAAGTAAAAATGAATAGTAGTTGTTTGGATGGTCACTAGTAACAACCAAGCTCTATCAGTAGTAACTTGAAAAGAATTTTTCTCCCTTTCTGTCTGCTCCCATTCCCAGTGTTAATCTGTTAATTATTGTGGTCTTCTCGTGTGGCTGATTTTAATCTGTCCCAGCTTTTAGGCAGTTTCTATGCTGAACTTGAGATTGGCTAGATTTTTAAAGTAATGTACTTTCCTTCATCATCATCATCATCATCATCATCATCATCATCATCATCTTCTGCCATGCCCCCACCAAATAAGGCGTGACAAAATAGGGACTGGGGTCCCGGGCGGAAGACCCCTGTGCTTGAGGCTTGAAGCTCCCCAGGCCTAGAGCCTGAGTTGAGTATGCTTCGCCAGGAGGCGCGCAGTTAGCCCAACAGTATGTAAAAACAAGCTGCTTTCTCCCTTCTAAACTATTCTGTTTTTCCCTGTGAACTGTTCTGTGCTTTCTCACCAAGCAAAAATAAGATAAGCAGAAAACACCTTGTTAGACACAGTAAGTTTCAGCTAAAATAAAATAACATGGCCACCTGGCAAAAATAAATTAATGCTCACATAAAATCTATGGGAACAAGATTAAAAAAACAGCAAAGATACACTTCCTTAGAAAAGTTGTGTACAAAACACACTGATCTATAAAGATTTTTATGGTCATGAAAAAATTATCACTGTCTCACACGACCTTGCACAATGTCAAAATGATTGATCACTGTTCTGTTTCTGTTCTTATTTTTTCCTTGAACTTTTGTTAACCTGTAATAATCACCCTTATTTTACAAGCCGAAAAATCATATATAAAAAAAGGCTTCACTTCAGTAAAAATTGCAACAACATCACAACCTCTCTTGTGTTAGTGTGTTGTCTGTCATCGCCGACTCCGTCCATTCCTGACTTCAGTGCTCCCTAGATCCCCACGCCGCGAGTGGTCCGTAACAATCTTCTTCCTCTTCTTCCTTTTCCTCTTCTTCTTCTTCATTTTTTTCATCTTCTTCAACTTCTTCTTCATCTTCCTCTTTTTTTGAGTAGCAGAGATCAAACTAAGGACTGTGTACTTGTGAGACAGGCTCTGGAACCACTGAGCTAAATCCCTGGCCCTAAATGTAATGGACTTTAAAGCAGGTTGAACCATTCAATCAGTGAAGTGCAGAGTCATCTGGAAATGTGGAACCTGACAATGGTGTGTTATTTCCTTTTGGGTAAGTGAGAACACACTGGAGAATAACTGTGGGTGTTTTGGTAAGTTTAATACTTACTTATAATTAAAAAAGAAAAAGAAAAGAACCAAGGCAATGGTGCTGAAAGTCATAACTGTCCCTATATCTCTCATAAACGTGATCCCCAATTGATTGTGGGAAGTGTGGTTTGTATATCTTTAATCTCAGAGTATTCATAAAATGGTATTTGAAGAAACACTTGTTATTTCAAGAAATAACACATATATTACATACTGAGAATGGTTTGTGCCTGTGCATTTCCTAGTTATGTTTGAGGGATTCATCTAACATTATATGCTATTAACAAGGCATGCTTTTCTTATCTTTTGCATAGCACATTTCTTTGATTCTTACAACCTGAGTAAGTATTTAATCATCTGAACAAGACCTTCAGCATTGAAATGAAGCTAATTTTTTTAGCAGATGTGTTTCTTCCTCAGTGTTCTACGCTACTCTTTTTTTTTTTTTAAGACAAAAGATTGGAACAATTTAAAAAACATAGTCCTTGAAAAATGTATTGTGTATTGACAGGGCTGCAGTATTTTATGCCCTGCTTGAGGATTCACATAGCTCTTTCATATTGGCAAGATAACAGCACACTGATTGGGCGATGACTACGTTGCAGCCGCTGTTTGATCCTCAACCACTGGAGGAGCTAGGTACTATTGTGATGCCCAGTGTGCAGACAAGAATACAGAGTACATGGAAGTTAAGGGCTTTCCCCAAGCAGATGTTTCTAGATTTCTGGAAACCTATGTTTTTGACCAGTGTACAGGACCCATCATATTAACTTTCTCTAAATCGTATGTTCAACAAGATTTAAATTACAGACAAATTTGAGTTGTTAAAATTGAGTTAATAAACTCTACAGCAGTAATAAAAAACAAATGGTTTTTTCCACCATTGTCATGTCTTATTAGAACATTTTGAAATTTTACATTCAAATTAGAACATTTTGAAAATTAAAAAAAAATAGGACAGAGCGCATAGTAATTTTTCTCGTAGTGTAACTCTCTATTTTCTGAGCTGTTACACCAGGGTCTAATTTCAAAATACTTTCCAAGAAATAATAAACAGTAATTCACTGTGTCTGGAAAATAACATTTTGTTAACATGGTAATAGAGAATATTGAAGTTCTGACATAGTTTTTGATAACTTGCTGTCTAATCAAAAAATATTGGAGAAGGAAATAAAGTCTCTTACCCCTTGCACATAAATGGACGCTGAGACTGACAGCTTTATAGCATTTGAGGTTTTCGGCCACAGTAACTGCCCAGACAGATTGATGTGTGATTTAGTCAATTGACCACCAATTGTTCCAAATTGACTAGAACCCAGGCAATTTCTACATTTTATAGGCCACAAGGAAAAGAAACATCACCCTACAGTAGAAAAGAAGCAACGTCCACATTTCAGGACGGAGAGCCCCCCTCCCCCTCCCCTGAGATTGAGGGGCGTGGAGGCCCGACACAGCAGGGCTGAGGCACGAGCCGTGGAAACATTGGCGGCAAATGTCCTCCCTTCACTTCCTTCTGCAAGGACATATGGTGACTGATGGCCTCTGAGGTGAGGCCGGAAGCAAGGACGTTCGGTGAACTCGCCAAATATAAGGGCTCAGTCAGCAACAGCCAAGCTGGTCCTTTTCAGAGTACCAGCAAGGATTTGAAAGAGAAATGTGACATCCGTGGAAAAAACTTCCTCCTGTGTGTGTGCGTGCACGCGCGCGCGCAACCTTGTCTATGACAAAAACAAACAAAAAAATGAAAAAAAAGTTAATAAATGTATCAAAATTCAATAAAAGAATATTAAAAATCACTGTATTGCAGAAGTATTCGCAATATTTGGATCTTGCTGACCCTCTGCTTTCTTTATAAAATAAATGAAGACATTGTAATACACATCACGTATTCAGGACCCAGACTACCTAAAATTTGGCACCAACACTCCACCAAAATCACTTCGCCAAGTTTTAGTTATGAACTAAGAATTCAAAAGAGTCAGTGATTAATTTTGCTGTTTTATTGGTACTTTTTGCAAATGTTGGTGGCCCACAGATATTAGGACAGGAGAGAGAGAAACTGGTTGTAAAGAATCAAGTAGGGCACAACACAGGAAGGCAGCTCTTGGGCCCTCTCTCTGGGTGCTGTCTCTACTTGTCCAGTCTTTCCACACGGCCCTAGCTGCTCTCTGTAAGGTACTGAGAGTGTACATGAGTTAACTAAGACGTAAGAGTTAACCTGGGCAGAATTCTAGTTGCACAACTGAAAGGACCCTTGGAAAGAGAAGAAAGCACTTAGAATGAATACCAGCTTTTCATCAGTTAACACAAGATATAGAAAAAGTCAGGTTTGAGGAGAAAAAGTCAGGTTTGAGGAACAGTCTTATTTCGTCTTTAACAACCCCAAATATCTCTCTCTACAAAAATGCTGTTAAATTTCCAAACAACCAAGTCCTGCATATTCACACACACACACACACATACAAAGCCTGTTGTTATCTAAAAAGAAAAATGATAGAAAAGATACTTTATTTACTGATTATCTTTCTGAAAAATGAATGTAACTTCTATGAAATAATACTCATTTTCTTTCAATCATTTTTCATTTTAACCTTTATTTTTTTTCATTTATTATAGTGAAATTCTAACCAAAACTGTCTGGTCAAATGCCACATAAAGTGCTTTATAATCTATTTGAATATATAGTAAGGAAACAGCAGCATAATTCATTTTATGTTTTACTATCATCATTTCTTTTTGAAAAGTACTACTGTCTATTTTTTAAACCCAATTAAAAAGATTGCTCTTGCTTATAAAATCACAAAGGGAGATATTCCATATACTCATTGAGTAGCTTCATTCATTGCTTAGGTTTAGTTTTTACTTAATTATCTTTTGTAGTGCTTGGGATCAAACCCAGGACCTCATGCTTATAAGGCAAGAAATCTACCTCTACGTATGGCCATAACATTCCTCCTACACAATTTGAAGGTTGCAGTTTGAAGCTACTCTGAAAATTAAGTGTCAATTTAAAGATGACAAAGATGAATTCAGTTTTGTTAACAATGTAGTTTGTCAATAATTAGATCTTCCCTGTGACCTCATTAAGGATATAAACTGATAGGTAAGAAATTAACCCATTCATACATTTAGCCTTTTGTACATATTTTGGTATTGTGATTAAAAGCATCCACATACATAGTACGATGACTTCTCCATTATTCTTAGAACAAACGTAAATGCAAAGTTGCGTATTATCTGGAAGTTTCCACTAAGAGATATAAACAAAAGCCTTTACAGAAAAAGTATTATTTTATTTTGCATAACTGATATAACTGATGATCTAATTTACTTCTTAGACTGTATTTTTTACTTCGATAGCAAGAATCACAAGTCTCATCCTAATTTTGATAAAGAAGTATAGAACAAGAGTGCCCATTTCCTTAAAATTTTCAAAGCATTTTAAAATCTCCCCCAGAATGCTAGTGACTTGTGGCTCTGTACCAAATGCTTTTAAAGCAGACATACATCTACAGCGTCAAGATGAAAAATATATCTCTTTTTTATTAGTCTTTAGATGACACACACTTAGTGCAGTTATTCAGTGGGAAGTGGTATGGTTAGCTGACAAGGAGCGAGGTATTACCGATTTCAATATGATCTAATGGAAATATAGCTTAGTGGTCAAGTAATTTGAGTCATGTGCCACCATTTCCAATGCAAGTCAATTAATCGTTCAAATTTATGATTCTCTTACTCAAAAAAAACTGAACTAGAATTTTACCCTATGGAATGGTTTTCTAAAGGTTATGTAACACTCCTGTGAGTAATGTCTTACATAATTCAATGTTTGCAAATATAATGGTCACTTTCAAGTGGTAAGACTTTAGGTTCTTTTAACAATGAAAAGCTCATGATTTTATTATGTAGTGATGTCATTCAAAAGGAGATGGTTGTGTAATGTGGACTTCTGTGCTAAAGCGATCAACTTTTAACTGAATGGGAATAATCACAATATCCTGAAATTTGTCTGCTGACTGATAAAGGTATTGACTTCCTGTGCTTATACATTTTTCACTTGCCAAACCCGTACTTTTCTTATCATGACTCTCATTTGTATGGATACATCATAAACTGAATGTAAGCAGCAGTGAACAGAATTTTTTTAATGAAATAAAACAAATTATAGAAGAGAAAATATCCAAATTTTTACTTTTTACTATAGATAAGTATTACTTTATGAGCTCTTTTTAGTTATATATATATATATATATATATATATATATATAGAGAGAGAGAGAGAGAGAGAGAGAGAGTATATATAATATATATATATACTAGATAGTTTATATATATTCTATATAGTCTATATATTCTATATATATGTAGACTATCCATCTATCTATACAGCGTATGTGTACTTCTAAGCACAGAACATACATATATTTACAAGTCAGGGTAGAAGATGTGTATATATAGAGAGAGACACATATGTGTGTATAGAAAATATATATATATATCTTACATCCATGATTTATCTTAAGATGACTTATGCCATCTTATATGTCTCCTTTATTTATCATTCATCTGGCCTAAATGGAATGGAAGTTCTCATAGTGACACAGTAAGGATCATATTAAGTATGCACAAGATCCTTACTATTCAAATACATACCCATTCTAGGTTGTAATGTAGAATATATTTTTCACTGTAAATCAGTAGCCCCTCCCAAAGAAACTAAATCTTAATATATCATTAATTAGAACAAATATCTGATTTACTAAAAGGGACTTCCAGATTATTTTTATGGATACCACCCTCTGCTCCCTCTAAAATTTAAACAACATATTTCTTTCACAAAGCCTTCAATAATACACTGTAAATAAATATTCAAAGGAGTTGATCCTCAGGGGGAGAGATCTGAGCTCATGAAGTTGGTGGCTCAACCAAAAGTACCCACGTGACCCACTGCATTCATCCACTTAGTAGCCAGCATAAAGAGTAAGAGTATAAGCAGAGAGAGAGAGAGAGAGAGAGAGAGAGAGAGAGAGAGAGAGGAAGGGAGAGACTTCAGGGGAGTGGAGGTAATTAGAAATACTAGGGACATACTTGATTGGAGCCACTTTCTCTCGAGGATGAATCAGAAAACCAGAAATGAATATCAGTTTGGCCACTACATGAGAAGAGAGTCACGTGAGTTGGCTCAAAATATGAATTGACATGAGCACTGAGGTACAATAGAAAGGGATGACTAATTCTAGAAAAATGGGAGGTAGCAGAGAATGGGGCAGATGAGAGACGTGAGACCCATGACAGCCAAGTGAAATTAGGAAAAGAGCACAGAATCTTGGGGGTGTGGTAGTTACACGGGGACTTGGAAGGGCAGGTACCTCATCAGATGTGAATGTTGACAATATCAGAAGTAAGCAAGATGTTTTGAGCTTGCAGTCTTAGAACTCTGGTGGTTTTGAGGCAGGAGGATTAGGATTTTTCAGCTCATCCTAAGCAATGGAGCATGATCTTCTATCTTAGTTACTTTCTTGCAGATGAACTAAAATATCGAACACTCACAAGTTAGAGGAGAGGTTTATTTCAGCTCACATTTCCAGCCCATCTTTAGCTAGCCACCCCCCACCCCCACCCCCGGGAGAAATGGCATGGGAGAAAGGCATGTGAAAAGGACAGCTATTTGCTTCACGGCCACTTTCTATGACAACATTGCAGAGGCTGAAGGCAATGAGCAAAGAGAAAGATGGGGTCTTGTAGACCACATCCTCAGGGACCCTGTCCTCTGACCAGATGCTTCCCCCTGTTGTAACAGGGAGTCAGCCACAGTGCCCCTGTGATCTGCTCACTTTCCAAAATTCCAACATGTGAGCCAAGGAAGACTTTGGAGGATGTTCTTCATCTAAACTACAATACCTTTTTCTAAATAAAAATGAAAATTATGAACTAGGGATTTAACTCAGTGATTCTGGTGCCTGCCTTGCAAGCGCAAGGACCCGGGTTCGATCCTTGGTAACCACATACAATACTGGGTGTGGAGACTCACGCCCAGCAGCAACCAGTACCACACACCACAATGCCAGGCGTGGTGGCTCACGCCTGTAATCCCAGCACTCAGGAGGCAGAGGCAGGAGGATTGCTGTGATGTGAGTTTGAGGCTGAGCTCTAAAAATTGGTGGCTGGGGTTGCACATCAGTGCAAAGGTGCTAGGTTCAATTCCCATAGCCAAACAACAACAAAACAACAAACAAACAGACAAAAAGCAACACAACTAAGAAAAAAAAAATTCCAAGCTACTGACACGTACTACTTATTTTTGTCATTTTACTTTCTTCAGCAAGAGAAATACAGCCACTGTGAAAATACGGGCATAAAATTATGGCAAAGAATTGTCCCATATCAGTCAATGGAAAGCAAATGGGAACATATTATATAAGAAGCTTCAGAATGAATGCCTTCCTTCCATTCAAAAAATATTTTAGGAAGGCCTAGTATCTTCAAAGCAATGTTCTAAATCCTTTACTGACCATCAAAGAAAATGTGACAGTGTGTTTATGGTGGATGGCTAGAATGTGGGATGATCCAGAACATCACTGGTTCATCATTTTGATAAATTGTACAAATTAATAATGATGCCAAAGAAATGCCTCATGTGCCTCAAAACTGCTTAAAAAAAGAAAAAAAGAAAAAAAGAAAAGAATGAGTATTATTCCAGAGACCATGATTGAAAAGAAAATGCTGAATTTGGCCAATACCATGTCATCCCAGCTACATGGACCACATGTTCAAGGCCAGATTGTAACTTATGAAACCTTGACTCAAAAGAGAAGATTATAAATGGGCCAAGGGTAGAGCTCTGCAGTAGAGTCCCTGGGTTTTATGTCCAGGATGGAAAATAGAAGAAGAAGAGGAGGAGAAACACAAGGAATGAAGGAAGAATGGGGAAGGAGGAGAAAAAGGAGAATGAGGGGAAGGAGGAGCAGCAGGAGGAGCAGAGGAGAGGAGGTAGGAAAATTCACGTAGTTCCCTGAGGACTGGAGTAGACCCTGTGAGAATCACTGCTATACAGAGCCTGGCACCTCTGCCATTTATCACATTTGCATGTGCTCCTGCCATTTTGGTACTATCAACCACTCAACCTACATATATGAAAGGTCTTTCATATGAAAAAGTCTTTCTTTATGAAGTATCCATCGTTTGGTATTTTATCTTAGCATAGCCCCTTTGCAAAGCACCATCCTTATTCTGGTATGCTTCTCACTGGCGCTGTGGCTACAGCCTACGATGGAGATATTCAGTAATGATAGGGTGCTTCAGTGCTTCAGGAATATAAGAAAGGGACATCCAGTCCTGTTGGGTGAGAACTTGCCCGAGAACTTGGGACCTGCCCCTTTCCACATCTTTCATATGATGTAAAACTATAGCAAAACAAGGAGTTTTTCCTTCACTACAGTGTTATTCTCAGAGCTGGTTCTAGGATGCTCAGTACATAGTTGTCAAATGGATACTCTGCCCAGCTGAAGTATATAATATCTAAAGCACAGTGAAGACAGCAAAACGAAAATGAAGCTGTGCTTATTGTTTTGTAAACCTAGTTGATTTGTAAACTATCATTAAATTAATTAATACTGTATAACCTTTAGTCTTCAGATACTTTTCTAGTAGGTAATGGCTGCTTATCTACCATTATGTTCCCCATCCAGTTAGTTTAGCTCCCAAACATGTCTGAACCACAGTCACAGCACATAAACATATTACGGGAAGACAGGCATGTGAGAGTAGACATTTTACTTAGACATTTTACCCAAGTAAGACTTCATAGCCCAGCTGTTACAAATTTTATAAGAGTGTATATTCATAAGAGGGTTAGAGAAGCCTCAGTTATTAATCTTGGTTGTATCACAGACTTCTATGTCATCCCATCTGGAAAGATGCAAGAAACAGAATATTTGTCCTCCTGAATGTTAGAATATGAAGAATTAAAATAGAAAATAGTACCTTAGCGTTTCCAAAAAGAAATTTGGTATTAACTCAAGGACTGTGGAAAATAAAAATGATTCCAGAAAATAGTAGTGCAAATTTCTGATGTTTTCTGGCCCTGCTATATATTGATTTATTAAATGGTCAATTAGAAAATTGACAGTTGGCTTTATTTGGAATGTAGGTTCAGTGTTAATTATTTTTTAAATAGAGAAGTAGCACATAGGTCACAAAAACTAGGACTTGTGACATATCAGGTTACATCGAACAGATGTAGCGATGGTCACCTGTTCTGACTTTCTGCCTACTGAGTGAATCATCTCTCACTGAATCTTCATCCTGCATCAGACCAAGTATTTCCAGCAACACTGACTCACAACTTCAAAGGACAACCTACTCAGGCCCTTCAGACATTTGTCCGAGGGTTCTTGCAAAGGTTCCTCTTCTGTGCTACAACATATATAACCAAACATAAGCCAACCATGTAATTTCTGGAGCAAGAGGAATACTTTGGAAAATTTAAGCCTGGATGATAGTTACACAGACATAATTTCTAGAAAAAATAACTATGGAATGGTCTTCAGTGGTATCTCCTTGAAAATCCAAATACACAATTTCTTTGGTTCTTCCAGTGACACTCTGACTCACTGGCGCCCTTGTCCTTCGATGCATCTGCTTAACAATTCCTATTGACGATCCACTGTGTCCCACGAAGGTCCTGGTGAGAGCAGAACAGCCTGAGAGTCCGTCATCCCAGCACTTTGCATTCCAGGTTGCTCATGCTTCTCTCAAAATGAGCTGCCCAGAGCAGACATACTACTCTGATCCTGACCTCATGAGTACAAAGAAAAGTCAGACTCGATTTCCTATGATCTAATTATAATAGCTAATAATTGGTAATATTTACTGGATACTTATGTATATCTTCACTATATCTATCTCTTCCCTGAACTACACAGTCTTCCTAACATTGGGGTTATTCATTTCTTTTATAGATAAGAAAACTGAGGCAATGGAAGACTAAATATCTTGTCATATATCTTGAAGGAAAAATAAGATAATACAACTTTCTTCTTCCCTTTATCTTTCCCTCTTGAGTACCCTGTAGGGGCTAAATCCTATGTTTAAACTTGGAAACATGATAGAAAAATGTATTCCAGGTCTTTATCTGGAACATACAGACCTATATCCCCGAGGACAACAGTGAATTCCAGTTCTATCCTGACGACCTTTTTTTGTAAGTGCTGTTTCTCAAAGGTAGGTGAGAGGAGGGTAAGACTCAGGGGTGAGCCTCAAATTTACTGTGTGTGCATGTGGAAAAGGAGAGGCCAAATGCGTTAACTCAGGGTGCTAAAATGAGTAAAGAAAGAGGATTATACAGATTAGTTTTAAAAAGTTCCCCAGGTGATGCCCATGTAGTTGTCCACCCACTACAGAAACCAAACTTCTACTGTTCTAAAAAGTTTATCAAATGTCTGCTGAGATCTGTATAGTGTGATTTATTACTATTGGATCCATGAAAACCCTCGACACCACCACCGTTATTTTCAAAGCTGTAAATAATCATTTGAGTCTCTTGCAAGGACCTGATACTGAATCCCCTGTTCACATTTTACACACTTCATGCCTTCTTCCCATGGGTTTAAACTATAAGAATATATTATTTCTATTGACATTCCTCTTATTTTCAAGTTTTGACATAGTTTATAAGTAGTGGCTTATTAGCACAATGTTTTAAATATGCTAGAAGTATTTTTAATAAAAAAATACTAAGCTTCCAGGCAAATATATTCAAACAATCAATTGTTTTCTTCTCACTTCTACATTTGGGAAGACAGTTACTTTTGTTATAAAAATCACCATTCACTTACTGGCATTTATCATATAAGTAAAAAAGTGTGCCTTATTGGGAAGAGTTTATTTTGAAACTTATGCTACCTGCTAACTTACTCATGTCTTACTCTAAATAGCTCTTTCATTATATTTGTAAGATTTGTGTTTATATGATATCAGGGAATCAGGTACTAATCTATTATAAAACCAAAGTTAATATCTAGTCTTCTTTTTGTGAGGATACTGAGAATTGAATACATGGTCTTGTGCTTGTGCTTGTCAGGCAGGTGTGGTGCTACTAAGCTAAATCCCTGGCCCTAATAGATACTTCATTTTAATGTGTTCAGAAAACAACTGGTTGAAGTGAGCTGACTCTGTCTAATCTCTGGATGAACATTCCAACTCACTCAGTATCCATGACAAAAAGAGAAGGATCTTTTGTTCCAGAAGAGCTTTCCTCACCTTCAGTCTACTTACAAAGAAACTGAGGCGTAGAATAGTGGTGTCTCTGCCCAGAGGACAGTACATTCTGGATTCAAATTCTGGAAATCTGATTTTGAAGTCCATGGGAAGCACAAGTGTATTTGCTCAGTCATTCACTGAGCATGTGTGCCTGTCGAGAATAAGGCAGATACCGTGCAAGGCGAGGCACTAGACATTTTCTTCAGGAGTCGGTATGTGAGAGTCTAACTTGAAGAATACTTTTTGGGCCTTTTCCAGAATTTATGCACAAACTCTAATGCCTTTTGTCCTTGTCTGAGGCATACAAATAGAGAACACACTTCTATTACTCATATGTCTCCTAGCATTCTCTGATATTTCAGTAAAATTCATAATGCTAATAATGGTAAAAACTACAGGACCAAGGAAAATACACAAAGCCCACTACCTACTTGTACAAAAGAAGGTGATGAGTATCTCAACCTTATGATTTGGATAGGGAAGGAGAAACATCTCTGCAAATGATCTGAGGCAGAAGCTGAGAGCTAAGAACAGGAGATCTTTGCTTTTCCACTTGGCTCTACACACTGGTGAGCCAGGCCTCCCTGACTGAGTTCCCCTTCTGAAATTCAGAACCATAAGGTCTGCAAAGGAGGAAGCTCAATGTTGTCTTCTGAACAAGACACAAATGAACGTTCAGTCACATACTAAACAATGTGCAAACTGGACCATGGCCATTTATACTTCCTGATAATTTCTTAGTTTAACAGCTAACAACTCCTTCACAGTCATTTTGCCTTCTTAAAAAGGGAACAACAAAAAAAAAATACATGGTCTGGCCTCAGGGACTCCAAACACAGACCTCCAAAGGGAATGTGGAACTTAACCTTATGATTTAAAAGCTTAACCACTTTTCTTTTAAGGTACTGATAGTGCATTTGAAGCTCTTGCAACGGGGTCGCACTAAATTTATCTGTCTGTACTGACTACCACACTGCAACGTCAAGAATTTCAATTATATTTATTCTCCTGAGATTTCTGAAGTTACTAGTCTTTTTTGAAAAAGAAGTATAAGCAGTGGTTTTAATACTACATCCATTTAAGTATTTTTAATCAGAGCACATGCATAAATTGAGTAAAGCAGAAGCCTACTACATTTTTCTTCTCTATCTTTGAAGAAAGCATTTATTTTCAGATAAAATGTGTTTCTTGTATCTAGATAACAGAAAAATGAATTTCCCCTTCTAAGTTAACTGTACGCTGCCATGTAAGATTGAAGTTGCAGATACCGCATATATATATATATATATATATATATATATATATATATATATATATTGAGGTGCAAAAATCAATCTTGATATTCATGGCAAAAGTGCTTCATACTACTTCACAACCCAGCTTCATCCAAATGAGAGACAAAACTCTTAGTATTTATGAGCACTGGCTCTGGAGCCTCATTTAGTGATCTCAAAAAACTTATTTAATTATCCCACTCCACACCTTTCTCTTCTGTAAAATAAAGACGGTAAGATCCATTTTGTTAAACACTCTGACAAGTGAGGTAATATAGAAGTCATTACAACAATGCCTGGACTATAATAAGCACCAAATGCTTCAAACACTTTGTTGCAATACCATATAGACTACAAGCATATTAAAGTGTTCTACATTAATGGTATAATCTGGTTCACAAGACATAATCTTGATTTGTGTTATGATTTGCATCATATTGATGGGAGATGATTTTCAACAATGACCTAAATGTTTGCAATACATTTCTAGATTTTAGGAGGACATCCACCAGAACATTTTCAATTTATAATTAACAACTTTGTTTTAAAACTGAAAACGTAAATGAGTTCTAAAATGTATGTCAGATATTGTACAATATAAACTATTCAAAGGGAAATGGGATAGGAGTAAGTAACAAGGGGAAAGAAAACAGTAGTGGTTAAAAAATGGAAAAATCTTATGTAATAGGAGGTGGAGGTTGTAGGGTGAGTAGGGGAACAAGAAAAATAAGAATGAAGGCAATGTTAAGTGTGATCATATGTATATAAAATGTATCTATTTCACAGTAAATTGAAAAAAACAATTTTAAGGCTTTCTTTTTTTCAATAAAAGATAATGTACTAGTTTACAGTATTAAAATAATGCTTAAAGAAAATCGTGGAAGAAGTGTACCAAGTCTATATTTAGGTCTCATACCCATACTTTATAATTTGCATATTTTATTAATGACACAAGTATAAGATGAATAGAGAGGCTGATGCTTTGCAATTCATTAAATTTCACCCTCAAGATTCCTAATACGACTAATCATTTAGGCTTAATCTGAGTAATCATTTAGGCTTTCCATCTCCCGTGGATAGCATGCCAAAAAGTGGTTGCAAAAGGATATTCTGAAAAATAACAGGACTCCCAGGAATTAAGACTTTTGTAGGGTCTTTTCACATTCAAAGACAGTGCCAAACTCATTATCCTTCCATTATAAATACCAATGAAGGATAATCAAATTGTAATTTGGCATCTTTATGTTAATATTTCAGAAAAATTTCGTAGAGGGTCTGTGAAAACACAATGTTTCCTCAATTCATATCAAAAACAATATTTGTATTGGTTGAGAAAATATAAAACTGTTCTTCTGAGCCATTGTGTAGTTTTTCTTCCAATAAAAGTCTAGTTTTGCCTGAGAGCTCAAAGCCATTAGTTCAGAAAATTTTATCCTTCTCAAACAGACTAGGAGTATAATTATGATTTGAATTGATTTCTATAGACAGAACAAGAACCGACAATGTACCTTTTTCTTTCCAGCGATATTTTTTTTTAAATGAGGATACATTTTATTCTACAGAATGTCCATTATAGATAAATCACACAGGAGCTATTAACTTCTTCAAACCTTACAATCTCAGGTTATAAGAAAAAGGATCAAAGGGTCTTTATTAATAAGTCACTCCAAAAAATACATTAGGCAAATGGGATCTTAAGCAGTACAGGAACCAGAGAGATGACAAAGAGCTGGAATCTGGGTAAAACTATTAAAATCCACTTTCATCAGCAATTTCCCCGATTAGAAAGCTCTCTAGCAGCACATTTCAGTGACAAAGGAACTTCTCTCCTCAAAGGCCACATGTACTATGCATGAATACATGTCCAAAGCTCAATGATCTCTTCTATGGAAACCCCAGTGTCTGGGTGCCCAGCTACATAGAGCAGGTATGCAAAAGGTGTGCTGCATACATGCATCTCTAAACTAGCTTTGAACAGATATGAACAGAACAGCATTTTACCATGTAAGTGAGAACAGGATAAGTTTTTATGGCACATCAGCAAGAAGGACTTTGACAGCGCCTTAAGAAAGAAAGGCTAGCACTAGAACATTCTATTAGCAGAATATATAGAAGGCAGCCATTGTCACGAGGTGTAATACTCCTATGTCTGGTTTATGAGGTAAGGGTTTCATGTACCCCTCACCCTGATATTCCACCTTTTTAATGTTCCATGTTTGTTAACTATGTTTTTCTCCTACTGAAGAGTCTACTAGTCTAATACTACGCTTCCTTGTGCTATCAGATATGTTGATGCAGAAGTAATATTTTTTAAAATGGGGAAAGAAATAAGGGAGGGTTGAATAAACCTGGCTAACAGCACATCTGCACTCGCTCACTCACTCACAGGTATTTATCCCACCGCCAAACCTCCCCCAGACAACCAGATTCTACTAATCCATGAGAATTCCTTCCTGAACTATTTCCTTCCCTCAAGAGTTTAACTTAGAATCCTATTTAAAATCATGAGAATGCAGTTTCGCAGGGTGTAAGCCAATACGTAGCCCACGACAATTCCTAGTCATTTTCCACAAACTTCAACAAATGGTCTGATCTGTGGCAAATTTACTGTACTTGGCAACCTCTGCTGTAACTACATTAGCAACATGCCTCTTCACATTAATTGCTTAGTGTCTAGTAAAGGTTCTTTTCTCGAGTGGACCGACAGCTCCTATGTTACCCCATGCTATTAAAAGCATTTTATTTCTTTGAGCCATGCCCAGGCCAGATAAGTAACAGAACGGATTCCAGACTTGATTATTTGTTCTGAGTTAGGGAGAAGATGGCTGCCACACTCTTTGAGGCTTGAAAAAGTTATCAAAGAATTCAGAAACAACGGATCATAAAGACTTTCTAAAACTACCTTCTCTTACATCAGGCTGCTGTGCATTTTTAGCAGTTTAATTTTATCAATTGAAGGTGAATAATAAGGACCATAAACAAACACCTAGGAAGCCACTAAAGCCATTTTTTGTCCCTGTTGACAGGGAAGGAGTGTTTCCCTCCTCCCTGCTTTCCTGTCCCCTGACACTTTTGACTCTACAAGCTGCCACTGCAAGGGACAGAACTCAAGCAGGACATGGAGTGGCTGCTTCTTGGACTCACTCCTCATCCTTTTCCCTTTCTTTTTTGTACCAAAAAATTACAAAAGTAGAATCATGGGGAGTGAGCCAAGTGTAGTGACTTCAATTCCAATGGGCCCTCAAAATGCTCTCAATTTCACGCTTCCCTGATCAGCTTTATTTATAAGAAAATAGATCTCTACGAGCAAACACTTGCACTTGATCTGCCAAAAAATTTCAGCAATATTATTTTTGGGCACTTTATATAAATTTTAATGTCTCAATTTTTACCAATATTTGAGAGCAAGCTAGACTCCAAATGAAACTTGAGAAATCAATAAAGTATATATTTCTGTAAATATCTCAGGAGTTCATTTTCCCCAAATGCATACGTATTTGGCAGAGATTGCCAAAAGCTGTCACAGAAGGTTACTGCGTAATTCGAAGTGAATAATTATAAGTATAATCACAAGAACATCACAGCTACCACCTTTTTATGTCCTGGTGATAATTGTTACTTTTCAAAGATTTCTAATGCTTTAAAGATTTCCAGGAGTTGTTGAGTAGGGGTATGAGAAATAGAACAGTTTTCAGTTCAGTGTCAGTGACACTGAGGACACAGATTATGATGACATCTTAATTTCCATTGGTTATTCTTTGGGGACACTGTACTGATATTCCTGACAGCGCTTGGTTTCATCTTTGTGGTTCTGACTCCTCTGCAGTGAGTTCCATTTAATACCTGCCTCTGTCACCCCTACCTTTTGCTAGCACAGAAACACTGCTCTGATGTACCAGACAGAGGCATTTCTTGTCGGGTCTCTTCCAAGGCAGAGACTGCGGTGTGCACCTCAGGCCTTTCATTCCACACCAGGTCCTGTCTTTCCAGAGGACTCCAAGAAGAACTGGCCTCTCATTTCCCTTTGCTGAGAGTTGACCCATAATGAAACATCTGCCTGATGTAGCTCTTAGGAGATTCAACTTACAGGATGGCTTCAAGAAGACAGAAGATATACTCTTATATTCTCTACATTTTCAAAAGATCATGCCACGCAGTGACTATGTTTCTCAGTGAATGGCTTTAAACATTTGTTAGCACTATTAAATATCTACTGGTTGTTGATGAGCAATATATTTATACTTTCATCCACTACAGAACAGTGTTGGAAAAGATGATATTTCTGACTCATAATAGTAACAGAGATATTAATAGTTTAATTTTAATTCCAGCCACATAGTTTGAAATTATGAAGTAGTAAGGAGCAGAATGATGGATATTTACAGTTTGAGGAAGAAGAACAGTTTCATGTAGATCATTCACCACTATATGTATAGACGTAAGCCCAGTAGATTTCATGGAAGGAGCCAGAGGACAATGACTACACACTCTTCCCTGCACTAAAAGGAAAACAATTAATACAAGCCCTGTATGCAGTTGTTTGATGAAACTTTCCCTTATCCTATGCTTCTCTCAAACTCAAAGAAAATATACTGTTCTACATAATAGACTAGTTTTGTGACAATATTCCACAAATCTGTTTCCAAAGGTTACTCTGTGATTAGAAAAGAAATTATACTTTTGTTTATTTAAAATTAATTTCAGAAATGCAAAGAAAAGGTAAGCACCAGATCTGCTGTATTTTTTTGCACGGGCCTCAAACTTCCCCCACTCCTCCTTCTTGTTTCCTTTTTGGAGACTGGGGCTCACTGTCAGACTTGGTATGCAGCCACGGTTGACTTTGCACTTGTGACTTTCTTGCTTCAGTCTCCTCAGTCCTGAGATTACAGTGTGTACTAGCAATCCCAGCAGTTTTCAAAATATATCGATACTTGAAATGTTCTGTTAGTTTCCAAGAGAAAAACACTTTTAAGTATTCTGTGGTAATCACAGACTTTAACAGGTTGGAGAAATTATAGATGCTTTGGACAGTTAGCCACTTTATCTCTGAAATAAGCTTCTACAGGTTGGGTTGCAGTTACCTGCTGTCTTTTAGGATAGAGCTAAAGAGCCTCTGCAAGTGACAAACATGCACATCAATGATGTGTCTCGTCTGTACTTTGACATCTCAAGGACTTGATCTTCATTGGCCTGAACATTCTATATGATGTTTATGGTGTGTGTGTGTGTGTGTGTGTGTGTGTGTGTGTGTGTGTGTGTGTGTGTGTGTGGTTGAAATCTAGGTCTTTACAATGAGCCACATCTCCATCCCTACAGCACTTTTTAATTTTAAAACAGGGTCTTGCTAACTAGCTCCATCACGCAAGATGGCCTTAAATTTACAAACTTCATGCCTCGTCTTCCTGGAGTTTTGGGATTACAGGCATGTACTATCATGCTTAGCTTCAAAATATTTTAATGTTTTTATTTTCTCTGCCTTATTCTTAGATCATCCATCTTAATGAAATCTTTAATATTAATGTAGAAATATAAAATTAACCATCAGAGTTAATAGCTACCATACAAATCAAAGCTCTTTTGATTTTTCTCATACAAAGATTCTAACTAAATGCAGACTTCTAGGAAACTACATACAACTAGATCAAAACTATGAGATACAATTGATTGATGGTATTTTATTTGATTGAAAAATAAAGTTGTGCTGATTTCTGAGACATAAATGTTTGTAACTTTGAAATTCATGAGCTGAAAACTAATCCTCAAGGCAGAGCAAAGCCTCATGAAGGAGACTAGGGTCCTTCTCAGAGTCCCCCGGAAAGCTACCTTTGCCCTTGCACAAGTGAAGACAGCACCATCTATCAGAAATCAGCTCTGTGCCACACACCAAAATGCTGGTCTCTTGACCTTGGATTTCCCAGGCTCTGTGTCTGTGAGCAATAAACTCCCGATCTTTATAAGTTACCTGGTTTATGGTACTTTGCTAAGGTAGTATAAGGCTAAAATTCACAGTCATCTTGATTGGCTTGGGATCCACTCAAGGGGTATTAAAACAAACTTGTTGGTGTGTCTGATGGGTCACAGAGCTGTGACATTACTACTATATCTGTTTCTGGACCCCTTCCTGATGGTTTTGCTCCTTGCCCTGCATCCTCACCACCATGAAGCCAGCTGCATCCCAAGACCCTCTGCTCCTATGGTTTTCCTTCCTTGGGCCAGCAGATGCTGACTGAATACCCCAAAGCCATGAGATACCCTCTTTAAGGGGTTAGTGGGAAAGTTGACAAATAGCAGAAGCCTGAGCCAAAGCTCACAACTTGATGTGTCTCTCTCAGCACATGAGAGTTAATCGAATCTCCCTTCCTTCTCCCTCTCCATCTTGCCATCCTTTTTCTTCTTGGGCATCTGCAATGAAGTATATCCAGAACCTTTAAATAATTGCTTTTGAACCAAACTGAGTATAAGTACTATGTATCCCAAATATGTACTATTAAAAACTATTTTCATTTGTCACAGAGTCTTGCTAAATTGCTGAGTTACCTAGATAGGATTTGAACATGGAATCCTTCTGTTTCAGCTTCCTAGAATATGGACTTTACAGCTCGCACCACCCACCAGGTTCTGCTTTAGTCTCTTAGAAGTGGTGCAAGAGGAAAGATCTGGATTATGAATGTGTCAGATGATTCATATCCTGAATGAACAGGTGGGGAAAATCAGGTATGAAACATTCACAAAATGTTAATTATAACAATATATGAGTATATGGTATATATCAAAAAGAGAAAATGACATAGGGCAAATGTATCCATTTCATAACTATTTCTACAGTAAGTCCAAGTGCTTGCCAAGAGTGAAGCTTTGTAATTTGTTATGTCTCCTCTCCAGCACAAGGTTTCCCTGTACTGGGGGCTGAGCCAAGGACTTTTTTCCTCCTTCTCTGTTTAGATAAATAGTAGCATGGTATGCATATTTTTCTGTACATAGCTTCTTCTACTTGACATTTCAGCAGATAAAGCTTTTTATATATGCTATAGCAATGTATAATTTCACTGTATATATCATAATCTATTTGATTATCCTCAAAAAGATGATCATTAAGGTTATTTTAGATATTTTAATATCAGAACACATCTGCAATAAATAGCACTTGTGCATGTGTATTTTCACGATAAATTTCCAGGGCAGAATTGGGGCTCACTGAGTGTTTGAAGTAATCAAGAGATTTTCTCTCAAGAAGCAGCCAGCTCAGTGTTTTGGGGTATTAGCATTCACATACAGTTGTTTTAGACATTCAAGGCACACAAATACATTATCATTGTAGATCTAGGTTATAAATTAGAAAAGACTCTAAAAATCTGGGTTTCCCTATACTGTCATCTTTTTTATCTACTGCAATGCAAAAATTCTACACTCAGAAGCTAATCAAAAGCTGGAAGCAGTAGTTTTGCCTAGAACAAAATAAAAACAAGTTTATGTAATGAATTTGTGATATTAAAATCACATAAAACATTATTGTTTTCATTCATTTTTCCATTCTCAAATACGTTAGTTTTATAGATACATTTTTCTATATTTATGACTTGCTTCAGTTTTCATAAACTGATAGTTTAATCAAATTCTAGGAAAGAAAGATAACATAATTACTCAAATATATTGATCAAAACTGTGGATTATATGTCCATTTTTACTGAAAATAGTTCAGGTTGTAACCTATCTGTATAAAAGCTTATACATTTCTCAATTTAAAGTCACATTTAACTTTTGCTGTTATAATCAGCAAAACTTTAACTTTAACTTTTGCTGTTAAATTTAAATAGCTTGTTTGAAGAAGCTCTACAGACTCATCCATAATTATACCATAAAACAATCAGTTTCGAGTGGTCCAAAATTCTTTATCTTCAACTAAAATTTTAAAGCTCTGGGGACCAAAATCTTCCATTAATACAAATGCTGTAAGCAGATACTTAGTTTACAAAATAGTAACAAGTTGAATCTGAATTTGATTTAGTTCTCATGCAATTCAGTTTGTGACCAGATTGTGGAAAAAACTAAGTTTGTGAAGAAAGTTACTACTCTAGTTACCTGGAGGCTCCTAATTTCACATAGAAGGAATGTGTTTCACTGAAAAATACTAACATACCAGCTCAAGCTCGTTGGAGACATTCTGTAGCATTACATAGGTACTGGAATAACTTTCTAAAATCCAATATTCTAAGTTCTTAAGTATTCTTAATTTTTAGGGTTTATACTTAACAACTGTGTACCACAAATGGAATAAAGTAATTAGACTATGCTCACAAATTTTATCTCATTGATATAAAACAGTTATTTTCAGAAACAATACCTTATTCATATAAGCATTGGTTTTATGAAAAATCTAATGTCATAAAACACTGAAGAATTACGATTTTGTTAAAGGACTGCAAAGTTCTAAGAAACCTATATCAGAACGACAGATAACTTCTTCTTAAGGTATATGAACATCAAAGTAGTGTGTAACTTTCTAGCTTACCTATGAATAATGCCCAGAATTTTCTGTAAACATCTCTTCAAAATTGTTGATGGGCATTAGTGAGACTATTCTTTTCAAAAAATTATTTGTGTCCACAGAAATACATAATTTTGAAGAGGAGTCAATTCCTATTTTCCTTCATTCAAAATGTACTATATAAAGGACTCAATGTTACTTTCTAGGAACAATAAGAATGTGTTACTGGAATACAATAAAAAACAGAAGTATATAACAAGGAAGTTCTAATTCATAATCACATTTTTAAGATATAATTTTTTTGATATCACTCACTTTTCTTGCAAAAAAAAACCAAATTTTAGGAAAAAAAAAAGGGACCACTCCTGAAGTAAACAGGACAGGGTCTGCTTTTGTTACATTAGATGACCATGAACTGGTGATTTAGCTAATAGTTCTTTACTAAAAGCCTGGATATTATGCAAGAGTCACAAAACTGTTAACGAAAAACTCATAGCTCTATGCTTCCTATTTAGCAGACTCCCATCTCTTTACTATAAATTACTAACTCTAGTATAATTGCAAATCTAAATAAATTCCCTGGTGGTTTCAGATTACAGTCACAAATCTACAAAGCTACAACACATCATATTTTCTCCAGGAAAATTAATTATTCCAATTCTAGGTAGTTCAATAGTCAGAATTCAGCTACCAGCTGGTTAATATGTACAGTCTGCACATTAACCAGCAGGATTCTGCATTAGGAACAGCAAGATTCCATTTCGCAGGAGAATACTGCAAATGCTATGAATAAATGATTTACTCTCAAAGAGTCCTTAAGGCGTAAGTGTTTTATCCCCTTAAATATTCAGGCTAACTTGTTCTGCGTGATGTCATGAGGGTTAATTCTGAGGAAAGCCAACATACGGAAGGATGCAGCACTTGGCAGAGTTAGCACAGACGAGGAACCTCCAGTTCAGAATTTCTACACTGGAGAGCCACAGGAAATGTATTGATCAAAGGTCAAATGGACTTATTTCATAGTTTAAAGAGGGAGACGTTGGAAGTCATACATGATCTTCCTAGATAGATCTCAGCCCACCAGACACAAACCAAGTCCTGGGATATAACCCTGGGCTACCAGATGAGATCAGACTCCTTTGTAAGATGGCAGTGACTGAAGCCAAGAAATGGGTTACTTCCTTATAATTATCAAAATACATCAGGGCTTTTTATGCCTTGACCATGGATCAAAACTATTTAATAGACAACTTTTATGGTATGTAAATTATTTATCAATAAAGCTGTTTAAAAAATCAATGGAACAATGGATGAAAAGATGGACACAGAGATAGATAATGGACTTGTAATGAAATATAGAGTACAATGTTAAAAGAAGAGTATAGGTGATAGGTTTAGAGATAATCACTGCAGAATTACTGCAATTTTTGAATGACTAAAAATTTTATTGGGAAAAATAAACATATACTGAATGTCACAGCCTACTAATTTTCAAGCAAAGGTGTTAAAATATTGTTTGAGCACTTAGGTAAAGGATACAAGAAAGCTCTTCATGCTAGTTCTGCAACTTTTCTCTAAACTCAGGATAAAAAGTTAACAAGGATGACAAATGGTGCTGGAGAATGTTTCGTCTTAAGGATCTTTATTTTAGGACTGGACTATTTCACTGTTTCCCTAAGTTATATTCTCTAAGACAGATCCCCTGGTTGCTTCTTCCCAGATTTTTGGGCTTCTGGTTGTGAAATTACACAGAAAACCTCCAGAAATTCATAATGGGTTGATTGAATGGACAAATTTTATGATTCTGAGCAAAACTATGAATGGAAGGTGTTAAGAAATTAAACAAACAACACACAGACATCATGTATGTGTGCCTGTGTATGTGCATGTGTATGTGGTTTTCCAGCTAGTGGTGCTGTTAGAAAATGGTAGGACCTTTCCACAATCGGGCCTAGCTGGATGTCTCCGGCATATGGGGTGTGCTCTGTCTCTCAGCCACCTAGGCCAGTGGCTTCCTCTGCTGTGTCGCCGAGGATGCGCTGCCTGGCCCTGCACCCCACACATCATGTATGTGTGCCTGTGTATGTGCATGCGTGTGGTTTGTGCACACAAATGTGAAGAAACTGAGGATAGACATTAACTGTGCTCTATCACTGGGCTGTGCTCCAAAGCCTTTTCTATATATTTTTTTTTATTTCGGAATAAGATCTCACTAATTTGCCCAGGATAGCTCAAACTTGTGATCTCCCTTCCTCAGCATCCAGAGTAGCTGGGATTAAAGGCATATACTACCAGGCCTTATGCACACAAATAAGTTATTTTTCCCCAAAAGCTGCCATCAATTTTGTTTGCTTTTAAATTTATTTGGACATGGAAAATTCCATTTTCCCTTTAGAGATGCTTGTACAAGTTAAAACTCACAACCAACCACCCCCACAACCCCACACTTACACACGCACACTCACAAAAACATTAAATAGACTATTGACCTGCAAGAGAAAAACAAAGATTCCTTAACTAAATCCACAGATTGGAATCAAAGAAAAGGTACTTGGCTTGCATCACAATGCAGATAAATCATTGGACTGCAGGTGAAAATTCTGTCGAAATCTGAATCTGGGGAGTGCTGGGACAGGGGTTAGCTGTGCAAACGATGACAAATATACCAGAGCTTCTCACCAAATAAGGTGATTTCCCACAAAATCACAGCATTAAGACTTTGCTTTCTGGTTTTAAAATTAAATAAAAGTTCAGATCTTGAATAAGTCTTAAAGCTTAACCCCAGGATTGTCTCACTTAACAGACAGTAGTAATAGTACTGTCGATCTGCTTTCTATTACTGTAACAAAGCAACCCAAGACAGCTTAAAAATTAGAGCAAGTTTCTCTCTGGCTCCCAGCTGTGAAGATCTCCCAGGTCAGCTGTGCTTGTTGCTTTGGGTGCGGGGCCAGGCAGCGCATCCTTGGCGACACAGCAGAGGAAGCCACTGGCCTCAGGTGGGTGAGAGACAGAGCACACCCCATGTGCCAGAGACATCC
>PVIR01017529.1:0-34811 GCA_004026965.1 Petromus typicus | reverse complement strand
CAAGAGTCATGCACTGGTGATCTAAGCAACTGCCTCCTGGCTTTTCTCTTCGTGTTTCACCACCTCCTACCATTGCTAGCTTGAGAAGCATGCTTTCCAGTACATGAGCCTTTGGGGATAGCCCATACTCCCCCATGAAGACATTCATTTAAACTCATTTGAGGAGCACCTGTAGATTGATTGGTTAAAGTGCCAGCGCTGTAACAATACTATAATGAAATCCCATGTTCAGGTGCAGAACTGTAGGTCGGTCATAGATGAATAACAATGGAGAGATAGCAAACAAATTTACTCCTGCCCCAGCTATTAATAGAAACTCCTCTGAGATTTGATTTGTGGTATTTTATGCTGGCTGCATAGTACTTATCACTGACAGGAAAACAAGTTCTGTGTAAGTTCTCTAGTATAACATAATACAGTATCTACCCATTCTTAGGCATTTGGTGTGAGGAGAGGTTATGACACAATAAGTAACACGGTACCCTGGGAAGTGTGTGGGAGATGAACATAGTGCCTAGAAACTTTCACCCAGGGCCTCATGTGTCTGAATGCAAATATTCTACAAATACATGCTAAGACAACATTAAAGGTTGTGTATTAGATTTTTTTTTTTTTTTTTTTTAGGTTTTTTGAGACAGGGTCTCGCTTTGTGGTTCAGGCTGGCCCTGAGCTCAGCCTCAAACTCACATCACAATCCTCCTGCCTCTGCCTCCCGAGTGCTGGGATTATAGGCGTGAGCCACCACGCCCGGCACTGTGGTATGTGGTGCTGGTTGCTGCTGGGTGTGGTCTCCACACCCAGTATTGTTATGTGGTTACCGGGGGGAATCGAACCCGGGTCCTTGCGCTTGCGAGACAGGCGCCGGAACCACTGAGCTAACTCCCCGGCCCCTAGATTTTTTTTTTTAACAGCATTTTTCTCAGTGCTTTCTCTGCCTCAAGGAAATCCCGTTCATCAAATTGGTACAATTTTATTAACAGATTTCTTCAAATGTTGGTAACAGCACAGTTTTTTTTTTTTTAATAGCTTTTATTTTTATATGCTTGTTCTCATGCTTTTTTGACATGGGAAATTTCAGTGTTTCTGTAGCAGTCGTATTTATGGTTCTGTTTTTTCTTTCTACATTTACTTAGTCTTCTGGCATTCCAGCCATACCCATGGTGTTAGGGTCATGTGTTTCCAAGCATTCCATATTTGTTGAAAATATGCTGAAGGTTGAGCCCTTGTGCTTTGGTAGTAACTCAGCATATAGGTGCCAGGTCTACTGCTTGTTGCCCATAGTACATAGAGGGATAATTACCCAAATATACATCCTTTGAATCAGTGTGAATTGTCCTGTGTAGTGAACATCCAGCAATTAGAATGACATTATGCATTTTAAAACACGGCTTTTGGTAATAGACATTGGACTTCCATGTTCTCAGTAAGCATTTCTCTTTTGATACTTACTTTCTGGTTTTATAGGAAAAGAGAGGTTCTTGTGTGCATCCTGAGCATTTCTTCTGATTTTGAAGGTTAAATTTTATTAGAAAATTGGAAGACATTGTTAGAGTTTCTGTTGTAGCTAAAAATTTTGCCTCCTTTATGAAAAAGCTTAGTGTTAATATACCAGCTGTATAGAATAATCATTTTCAGTAGGAATCTTAAAAGTTGGACTTATTAGAAAGTATTTGCCATATATGGTTTTTTTTTTTTAAATGAAAGTTTTATTGCTTTGTGATTGATGTGTTCATAAGAGATAAAAGCTATGGGGATAGGTAAGTAGGGCAGGAATATCTAACACCTCATAAATTCTAACTAGCATACTTCTTGTGGATGAGATATATTTTCAAATTACATTTTTGGGAATTTGTCTTAATGGTCTGCCATGTGAGGTAATAACACTTTTTTCAGTGTAGTTTTGTAAACATTAGGGCTACCTTTTCTTGTCATTGAAAAGTTTTCAGAAGAAATACTGCTGTAACTACATATGGAAGTTAAGCATTTGGGGGGAATTTAATTTTATTTTTATTTGATATCTTGGAGGATGCACTGAAGTGTTACTGTAGGAGAGTTTTCTCTGGGTAATATATAAGTAATTACAGTCGTGTGTTATTTTACCAATGCAAAACAAAATATAAAATCTTGTGATTATTTTGATGCAATTTTCAGTTGGTACATTATTATGTGGGTGGTTGTATAACATACCCAGAGACAAGGCTTGGATCTCGTTTTCCAGCATCTGAGGTGTCTCACAATTCTGTCTTCTCTTGTGGTCTTCGTTCTCTGCTCTGTGATCCATACTGACTCCTTCCTTGGTTTCCTGTGTATCTCATGGTTTTCTTTTCTTGCTGTCCTTGACTTGGCAATACCTAGTTCTTTGTGCAGTGGCAAGTAAGGTCACCATTCTGGGTGAATGGACTTTTTGAAAAGCCCAAACTCAGATAACAGTAAGCAGTGAAGACAAGTTAGGCTTCCAGATCAGTGGGAAGTCCATCCCTGTTACTGAATGAAGCCAAGTTTAGGCTTAGAGAAGTAGAAGAAAGAGAATGCAGGAAAATGTTCGACCTTTCTTTAAGAAAAGCCATATTGACTAGTCAGTTTGAGAGCTGACTTCTCAGCGATGTAAGTCCTTGGAGTAGGCTTTTAGCCCCTTCAAATTTTGTGGCTCAGTGTAGTGATGAACAAATAATAGTGAGCATTTGTTGTGCATTTTGTGGTATGTGCTGTGCTAGCGTTTTTCTTAATCAGTTTGGCAGTTCTGTGAAACGTGAAATTATAGTTCTCATTTGCAAGAGAGATAACGGGGGCTTGCAGAGACCAGGTTACTGCAGTCCACACAACAGCAAATAGCAGAAATGATTCTGAACTCATGTTGCCTAAACTCAAGGGCTTTTCTCAGCCGTGTGTCCTTCCTTGGTGTACAGACCCAGCAAGTCAGTTAAGCACTTTGAAGCTTTGTTTTCCCATCTTTAAAGTAGCCTGAAAGTCCAGTAATGAGGGATGAGGTGCCCCACAGTCCTTGTCTTGCTGTTGGTGCTCAGTAAATAATACTGCTGCTTTCCTGAGCTCTGTAAAAGACGCACCGGAGGGCTTCTTCCTAAAGTGCTGGGAGAAAATTTACATTTGAGTGTTTCCCAAAGTAAGTTAGGGAAGCCCAAGGCGCAGTCCCCCCCCCCATCCTCCTCCATGCCAGTCTCTCTGATCTGCTTACAAAAGACTGGACTTCTTTTCCAGAGAAAATTTGTAATTAATAAATATACATAAAAGAATTTAAAAAGCAGCTATCGCCAGACGTGGTTATAAGCGATTCATATTAGACCTTATCTTCTCTAAATTGATGGGGAGGCTCAGGAAAGACACCTTTTTCCTGAAGACCTTGCAGTTGTCCTGGAGTACCTTTATGTCAGCGTCACTCACTGGGAGTTGAATTTGGAGGTGGTTCCAGCCTGTGCAGCCATATTCGCTCATAACTTTAGTGAGATCAGAAAGTAATGTTTAGTAAAGAGGCATACGGCTGCAATTAAGTCAATGGAAAATTAGACAGCAGTACTAAGAAATGCTTTTGAAGATGAAAGTGGAAGTATTTGCTTGTGATTAGCGTGATTTATACTGCATTTGACCCAAGGGTCACTCATGACTGCTTCCTTCCTACACATTGTGGATTTATGAAATACACATATTTTTGGCTGTAATATATACAAGACAAACTGATGACAGAAAGTTATTAATGCTTCAAACAAATGCAAGCTATTCAAAGTCGCAAAAGTAATAAAAGGAGATATACAAACAAGTCTTTCCTTGGCTGCTCACAATTCATAATAAAGCTGCATCCCAGCCAATTAAGAGAAAAGAAACACTTGTCTTTCTGATGAGTAAATGGTTTGGGGAGTGGCTCTGAGGAGGAGTGAAGCACAGAGAGGTGGGTGCTACCCTCTCACCATCTAAGTTTGCTGTCTTCTGTCCAGCACTTCTCACTACATGCATATAGCATTAGTTCAGGTTCTTTATATCCTTAAATTTTAATTCATTTGATTAGGAAGCCTGGGTAGAGAATAAGGAAGACAGAGATTTTATATCCTTAAATTTTAATTCATTTGATTAGGAAGCCTGGGTAGAGAATAAAGAAGATAGAGATTTATAAAAACTGTCAATGTTGAAAGCGTAATATGATTCATATTACTGAAAACTGTAAACAATAAAGAGTTATGTGAAAATTAAAAAATGTGAAAATCCATTGCACAAAAGAGGGAAGGTCTGACTCCTTGGGGGACTTCTCCTCATTCTCCTGTGACATTTTAACCTTCTGGTTCCCTATCCAAGGAGGGTGCTGGACTCTGAGATCGTCCCAGCCTCACCTCTAGGGAGGGTCAGTTAGCTCAGGTTGCATCAAGCCCAGTTCCTCTCCCAGTGGAGCCTGGGCTCCGCAGAGCCCCAGAAATGCTCCTCACTGCCAGGGTGGGCCTGCAACAGAGAAGGGCCCGACAGGAAGGCCTCCTGTCTCCATGGGAGGAGAGTGAAGGGAGGTGGAGCGTGCAGGCGGCCTGTGCGGCGGGCCGGGCCAGCCCTCCAGAGCCAGATAGAGACTGCGGCCTAGTGGAAACAGGAGGGAAAACCCCTCTCCCCCAGTATTTGCTGCGCGGGACCCAGGCGTGCAAGGCAGGAATGCAGATCCACACACCAAGCTGGAAGGACCAAGCCCCACTATGGAAGTGGGGACCTCAGACCCATCTCATCCCCGCAGCAGCCGAGCGAGCTGGTCACTGCTCTTGCTGCAGAGCCACGTCTGCCTGCCCGTGTGTGGGACAGCGATGATCTCTTGCTGCATATGGGCTTTCTCAGGGGGCTGCACATTGGTAGCTTACATTTGAAAATCCTTCCCAGCCAGTTGTCTGAACGTCTAGATGATTAAGGCTGTGAATTTCTTTCAGAATTTATAGACGTTTCTTGTGAAAGATTGATAGTTTAGGTGATGATGGGCATCCACTTCCATTTTTGGTAATTGTTTAAGATGTATTTTTCTGAACACTGGTATGTAACTGTGTTGATCACTTTTCTGTTATTGCTGAGACAAAATACCCAGCACTCAAAGTTAAAAGGGAAGGGGCTTATTTGGCCTGCAGTTCCTGGAGGTGTCAGTCCATAGTCGGCTGGCTCTGATGCTGGGGTGGCAAACAAGCACCACAGAGGAGGAACAACATGGCGCACACAAGGCAGCAAAGGCAACCAGGGAGCTTAACAGTGTCTTTCTGCCCCTTTTATCTTACGCAGACTGCTGGGATTAGGGCGATGCCAAACCAATCAGTTGTGTAGCAGGTTAGTAATCAAACACCCATAGCCCCAGCATCACACATTCCATATTCAACCTCCTCTGGAAAAGAAAATCCCACCTCTTCCGTATGAGGCTTTGGAGGAACATGTAAACACAAACCATAATAGTAAGTTACCAAGGAAATGGTGGCATCTTTTTTGTAAGTCCCAGAAAGCCCATATTTTTAACTATCTAAAGTGGTTTACCTTGTGCTATTTGAAATAAGGTTGAACTTTTATCTTACTTAGTTGATCCTTATAACTGGAGATTGCTTTTCAGCTTAGCATGTGTGTCTGATGAATTAAAAGTATTTGTGTTGTAATTTAATATTATAAACTGATGCCCTTATTTACTTTTTTTCCCTAAGAGGCAAGATCTTTCTGTGTTCCTCAGCTTGGCCTTGAATTGCTGGACTCAATCAGTTCTCTTGGCTTCTTGAATTGAAAGGCTACAAATGTGTACTATCATGCCTCTTTTAAAAAAATTTAATAGAATCTAATAAAACATTTGCCTAAAGCTTGTATTATTTAAGGCTCTTGGAAAAGACTTAACTAAAATATAATTCCTTGGATTTAAGAACATCTTTTGAAGTTGGAAACACTTGGTGACAAAGTACATCTGCCTTGTATTTCAGGCTTCAACTGTACTCTGCATGCTAGGAAGCAGAAAACTGTTTCACTTTTCTATCTTCGTTTTATGAAGATCACGTTGATATAAATGGAGCCCATAGTGTTACTGTCAGTGGGCCCACTGTGTTAGTCTGTTTTCTCTTGCCAGTAATACAGTACCATAGAGTGGACAAGTTATAAAAAAAGTTTTACTTTGTCTCACTGTTGCAGAGGCCCAAGGTCAAGAGATCATGCCTGATAGAGACTCTCAAGTTGTACAAAGAAAGGTGTCACATAGTAAGACACAGGAAGAAATGGTGGTTGGGAGGAAAAGACAAAAAGAAGAAAAGGGAGGAAGAGAGAGAGAAAGAAATTGATTCTTCTGGTTTATCTCCAATATAAAGCCACCAAGATTTCATCATGGGGACTCTACTCCAATTTTTTTTTTTTTTTTTTTTTTTTTGAGATAGGGTCTCCCTTTGTGGTTCAGGCTGGCCCTGAGCTCAGCCTCCAACTCACAGCAATCCTCCTGCCTCTTCCTCCCGAGTGCTGGGATTATAGGTGTGAGCCACAACGCCTGGCAATGTGGTATGTGGTACTGATTGCTGCGGTTACCGGGGATCAAACCTGGGGCCTTGCGCTTGCAAGACAGGCGCTGGAACCACTGAGCTAAATCCCCGGTCCCTCTACTCCAATTATTTTACCCAACTTTAATCACTTTTCAAAGGATCTACCTCTAAATACCATAGTCAGATTAAGCTTCACTCTTAGCACCTCCAACTGGCTATTAAATTTCTTTTTTTTTTTTAGGTTTTTTTTTTTGTTTTGTTTTGTTTTGAGACAGGGTCTTGCTTTGTAGTTCAGGCTCGCCCTGAGCTCAGCCTCAAACTCACATCACAGCAATCCTCTGCCTCCCGTATGTATAACTACTGGAATGGAAGTATTTAAATTACTTCTGGGGTATATTCAGAGCAAGTGCCCTTCAGTTTCAGTGGCTGTGTTTTTAAGGCTGCTTCATATGAAGATAGTACTTTGTTGCACTTCTGTCTCTGGCTCAGTTTTCTAATACTTGCTCTTGGCCCAAAGAAAAACTAAGAGAAACTGTTATTATGGGTATTTTTTTCCTTTTTATCAGGACTGCAAAATTTAATTTATTTGCCCATTTTAGCAAGGAATAGATGTCTCTTTGTTCCATTAGCAAGATCTTCTAGAGTTGACTCTTGTCTTAGGATTAGACTTATAATTTTACCTGCAATTCACATAACAGACTTTTAAAACTAGCAGTGTCTTAGAAGATCATCTAGCAGAGCCCCTACGTTTCTCAGAGTAGTAATCTAGGTAGGTCAAGTTTAGTTCTGTAAAAGAGAACAGTTAATATTTTCTACTAATATATATTTCCTTTAATATTTAATCAATAAGATACTAATTCCAACAGTCCAGACATTCAGTCTAGTGAAATCAAATGCATCATCTAGTAAAATGCATATGTTTTGTGAAGGTCTGTATTGGGGGACAGGAACAGATATGTGTACCTCAGCTTTTGTGTTTGTTCTGTAGTGTTTTTGGTTTTATCAGAAAGTAATTTTTCTAAAATGGTCTTTAAAATCATTAGGTTTTTTTAAAAAGCTAAGGTAAATACGTATGTACATATAACAGAGTTAATGATTTTGATAATTTTAACAGTCAAGTTCAGTTGCATTAACTGAATGTACTCAGGGTGTTGTGTTCCATTAGCCCTGTACTGTCAGTGGATAGAACTTTTTCATCATCCCAACAGAAACTTTTTATATCTTTAGTTTCAAATACCAGAAGATTCCTGGTTATTTTCTTATTTTTGTGAGAAGACTGATCTCGCCATCTTTTAGTGACTCCAATATTCAGTGTAATCAATGTGTGTTTGTTGAACAATAAGCTTATCATTTGATTTAGAATAATTTCCTTTGATTTGTATATTTTTTATTTGTCTAAGTATCTATGAAAATCATTTTTCCTTTTGTGATTTCCTATTTGCTTCTTTTGGAAGAATGAAATATATATGCTGAAGTTTGAAGGAAATTAAGGTAAATAATATAAACACAAAGAAAAAATTTTTGAATAAGGGAAGCAAGGTTAGGGATTAAGGACTGAATTACACAAAAAAGTCTGGCAGTCTCAGATATAAGGAGTTTCCTTCTCTTCCTGTTAATGCTTATAGCAGGAAGCACACCCAATATTAAGGATATTTGATCTAAAAGAATTCGGTCTGCAAACATTGGATACACTGAACTCAATAGGAAAGACTTCCTCCCTTTATGTGACTTTTTGTGCTCAGAAATACAGCTGTTTAAAGATGTTTAGAAAATTATTTCAAAGAGTGTAAAAGCTCCATTGATATTGCATTCTTTTTCTTTTGCTCAAATTTAAAGTGTCCTTGGCTACTTTCTTTCCATATTCATAACAGTCACATACTACTGTTGCCTAATAAATAAATGGAGAAATTATCAGAAAATGTTCCTCATAAAGTTGTTTTTATACAATAAGAATTTGAGAAAATCAGCATGAAAATTATTTGAATTTTAAATTTATAATAGCACAGTATGTGCTTTTCTTTTAGTGTAAGCTTATAGTGTAATTTATAATAGCACAGTATGTGCTTTCTTTTAGTGTAAGTTCTTTTAGTGTAAAAGTGTGATTTTTATTTACGTTAATTCATCTTTTTTTTTTTAAAAAATGACATAACTGATGAAATGTGTTTATTGCAGCTAAAAGATGGTGGCAAGGCCTCGCAGGCAAATGTAAGAATAGGAGACGTGGTCCTAAGCATTGATGGAATAAGTGCAAACGGAATGACTCACCTGGAGGCGCAGAACAAGATAAAGGGTTGTACGGGCTCCTTGAATATGACTCTACAAAGGTAAATTGCTTTTTGCTTGGCTTTGAGAGAATTACATGAAATAATGTTTTTTTGTGTGTGATTTGTGATGTTAACTAAGAAGCAGTTATACCATTTTTTCAAGTGGGTAAAAATTATAATGGTTTTTCAGTTGGATAATTGAACAGTATGAATACTGCTGGAGGTTACGGATTATTTTTCCATGTGAAATGAGAAATTCCACACTCATAGAACTAGTGTCAGAGAATTCAAGAATTCCTGACATTTCTAAATGAAGCACAGGCTAAAAATTCTCGTTGTGGGAGAAAATTCTTGTCCTTAATATTTTGAGCAGTATATTAGAGGATATAGTTTGACTTTTCTCAGGTTACTTTTTCAATTTTTATTCTGAATAGAACAAAGCGTCATTTAAAAAAAAAAATGTATTGTCTCTTTTTAAAGTTACTCTGGCTGCAATATAAAATAATCATCTTACAGATCATAGTTTTGTTACTTATTTATTTTTTAAAATATCTCAACATTGGACCTGGATTGAAATTACCTGCAATATGTCTTAAAAACACAGACATTGGGCCGGGGAGTTAGCTCAGTGGTTCCGGTGCCTGTCTTGCAAGCGCAAGGGCCCGGGTTCGATTCCCCGGTAACCACATAACAATGCTGGGTGTGGATCCACGCCCAGCAGCAACCAGTACCACATACCACAGTGCCGGGCGTGGTGGCTCACGCCTGTCATCCCAGCACTCGGGAGGCAGAGGCAGGAGGATTGTGATGTGAGTTGGAGGCTGAGCTGAGGGCCAGCCTGAACCACAAAGCGAGACCCTGTCTCAAAAAAAAAAACAAAACAAAACAAAACACAGACATTATGCTGAATCAAAGTTTCTGAAAGAAAGGATTGAGAACATATTTGGTTAAATTACTTGATTATAAAGTTGGAAACATGATAGTATTTTAGCCTTCATTTCTGGGTAGGAATGTAAGAGAATAGAGAGGAGGGTGGCTGGAGGATAGCCCTGAACCTTTAGGTTCACAAGGGAGGCATGATCGTTTACCATGTGGTTGTGCAGACTTTTAACAGTGTTGTTATTGTTGATTATAGAAAATGTCTTCTGTGAAATTTAGAAAACACCCATTAATATAGGCCGGGGATTTAGCTCAGTGGCATGGCTCCTACTGTGTAAGCACAAGGACCCAAGTTCAACCCCTGGTACCTCCCTAAAAAAAAAAGAAGAAAGGGAAAGACCACCTACCCCCAGTGCATCTTAAAGTTTTCTGTAAATTACCTCACATGTTGTGACTTGTGTTTGGCATCTTCCAAACATATCTATTTTTCTTCGAGCGTCTCCTGGGTGATCTTTCTGGAATGTTCTGTGGAAAGCACATTGGAAAAGCTTTTCTGTATTCTTTGCTACTGCTCTTCTAAGGATTGCTATTTGAAGGCCTTCTACAGAATGAATTATATTTGCTTCCCTGGATGATTATCAGTTTAAAATAGAACAGAGAAAATTTATTTTACATGTAGACTTAGATTTTGATATATCATGGCTTTCTAATGTTCTGTGGGGATTTTTGTTTAAGTGGGAGAAGATTCCTTCAATAGGTCTGCCGAATCAATTGTTATATATATTTACATTTTACAGCTGCTAGCTATGTATTTTAATACATGGAAAAGTAGTCAAAGAAAAAAATAATCTGTACTAAAATCATTCTGTTTCAATAATATCTTTGTGTTTTATATATTGAGATACATAACATTAAAAGTCGTTGTTAATGAACTGAAAGAGTTCATTTTTATGTACAGGCATTTTCTGCCAAGTCTGAATTTTGAAAGGACCATAAGAAGTTTAATTTTTCTAAGATATCAGAAAGGAAACAAATTTAAATGATGATGGACTATTTTTTTATGTTCAAAAGTTGAAAATTTATATAATGGTGTAAATGCTTTTTCTGGACTGTTAATCTTTTTTTTTCCATACTAGTCTGCTTGTTTTCACATTGTGCTTCTTATTTTATAACTAAGAACTCAGTATCTTCTTTTCTGTTGAAAACACTCTGGACCTCATAAGAACAGATGAAAACCAGATGTTACTCTATTTGGGTGCATTTCCAGCCTAAGCAGTGTGCTACTGATTCTAATAAAAATTCTTTTAAATTTCTAGAGTACAAAATCTAACAAACCAACTTTCAAAAACAACTTTTTATAAACATTTGGAAGCTCTATTCTTCTTATCCTCTTGTTTTTGAATGTAGATGTTCTGGAACTTGAGACAGGAGAGAGAATTTCAGAGTCCTGTTGGTATTAGTTGTAATTCTGCTCTTGTTTTGGAAAATTTCTCATGTTGGAAAATACCACTGTTTTTGATAGTATATATATTTAAGAAACTCAGTGGTGTAATGTTAATAGTGTTTTTGAAGAAATACGTTTGCTTTTTAAGGAAAAGACAGTGAAGAGATAAACATTTGAGTCATTCCTGTACTACCCCTCCCTGTATACATAAGCTTTGTTTTTTTCTTCTTTTCTTCATATATTTCTGAATTTAAGCAACCTCCTTAATTGACCTCCATTCATTTCTGTGTCTCTCACTAAGGAATTGTTCTGATTCCAAACTGAATTACATGCAATTGCTCTCTATAGCTTTTTCTTCATAATCCTGTGGTTTTCTTCACACATATATAATTTTCATTGCAGTCCTCTCAGGCCATTCTCTAACAGCAGAACCTAACATGTGGGTTCATCTGTGACATAAAGACTCTCCTTTCAAATGCCACTTGTAAGAGGAAGCAGGGTCAGGAAGCAGGGCAGCAGAGATGGGCAGAACTGTGATTTCAGGGTTGGCTAGCCACACTGGATCCAGCAGGAAACTTGGAAATAAAATTGCACCTGAGAAGCTTTCTTGCCTTGGGGCAGGAGAACTTGGGCTTTTGCCCAGCCCTGCCCTGCATGTGGTCAGCTCTTAGCAGCTGTTAGGAGGAGAAAGGGGAGTGGGAGAGGATTAAGAGGTAGTTGTTGCCTACAGGAAAAAGCTGCTGCTGTGAAGCGAAGCAGGATTCCAGCTTTCTCATGGGGGATGGCCCTACCAGACTGGTAGATGGTTCCCTGGACCCTGCCCAGACCAGACTGGTTGGCTCAGAATATGATGTTCTCTCTAACCTAGCCTTGCTCAAACTATGATACCAAGATTACCACCATTCATCTTTGAAGACCTTTCGTTCTATTGAGGGCAGGCCTCTCACTTTCTGTCTCATGTCTTTATACCCTCTCATGAAATTGCTTCATCTGGAATGCCTGCCACCTGCCCATCGCCATTGCAGACCATCATATCCACAAACCAGTGTCCAGCCCCATCTTCTACCCATGGTCTTACATTTCAGCTCATTCATTTTTTACCTCTCTGAGTTTGTAGGAAGCAGTTTCATGTAGCCTTTCTTTCAGTGTTATATAGTAGATGCAACTGAGAATTCTAAGATTGGTTCCATGAGTCATGTACAAATAAACCTAACTAGTTAATGGTCGTACTAATGACGCCTGTTTCAGTAACTAATTATTCCATGTGTGTTGTTCCTAATTCCCCAACAAGGCTTTTCAAAATCAAAGACTATATTTTATACTATTTGTATCTGACATTATGTCATTTATGTCCTCAAGAGCTAATGAGTAATTAATACATGCCAACATTATTTACCCAAACTGGAATCATTAGTTTATTTTATAGTTGTTGACAGACATTTTATTATGTGTCAGGCATTGTTATATATAATGAGGGCATAAAAGTGAACAGCAGACCAAAATCCCTGTCCGAATGGTACTGGCATTTTAGTGGAGAGACAGACAGTAGGTAGAAAGCAAAATGCTCTGTATATCATCTGGCAATAGACATTGCAGGAAAAATAAAGCACATAAGAAATATGAGGGGATGCAGAGGTAGGGAGTTGCCATTTAAGGTACACGTTGAGGAGAGCCAGAGAGAGGGTGTGGGCCTGAGGTCCCAGCGGAGGATGCACTAGAGCCCGGACCCACTGGGGCACAGTGGGTGAAGGGAATCACAGACTTACAGCTGTGTGGCCGTATGTAGAGCGGAGCTTGGGAGGAATGACTGCATTTCTGGGAAGGGATGCGGAGGAAGCGCAGACGACTAGTGGGCACTGCCTTGTCTGTCCAGCACTGTGGAGATGCCTGGTGATTCCTACTGCTTTCAGATGCTGCCCGCCTCTGTGGAGATGGAAGAGAGAAAACCTGTGGATGTTTGTGGATCTGATGGTCTACTATTCTGTAAATTAAAAATTATCAGCCATCTTTTGTAAATTTTTACATTAAATATTATTTTATATATCCATTAATTTTTTAAAATTATGTTTTGGAAATTTTTAACTTCATTGTTAGATTCAAAATCAATAAGTGAGATTTAGATAAGAAAAAATAAGACAAAAGTACTGGCTTAAGGTTATCTATAACTGGTATTTTTATCTGGTTAATTGAGGAGGCATATTTTTCTGATATAACCAGAAAAATAAGATACATTCACTACATTCTGGGTGTCTAATGAACATAGAGCTGTGGGAGATTTTAATTTGTATTTTATCCTTGAAAAGGATTGAGTTTTTGTTTTTTTCTTCTGTAACTGGAACCAATTTTAGAACTAATATAACTGGACTATTTAAAATCCTATTAAAAATTATTTTTCGTCTTGGGGAAATTGTTTCTGGCTTTTAGGCTTCCAGAGAAATTCCTTCTGTATTCTTGGTGTCTTGAGTAAAAAATTGGGCAAGACATGAGGAAAGGATAGCAAAGAGTTCAGTTTGCTGAAGGTGGAGAAGAGGTGGGCTCTGCCCAGTGTGAGTGGCTCTGTGAGCAGACTCCCGGCTGAGCAGCGCACTGCCGAGCTCTGTCTCCTTCCGGTGCCCACGTCGCCCTCTGGAGCAGCATCAGAAACCCGCTGACTCCCGTCAGAGGTTCACTCGGTTTCATGCCAGGTGTGGATGAAAAATGGGAAATGCCGTGTTTCTGATTGGTCCCGGCTGCAGGGGTCGGGAAAGTCGAGTTCCATCCTGGGTCTCTGTGATTGACTGGCACACCCACTAGTTCTACCAGCTTGCCTTGTTCTAGTCTCCTATCTCAACATCAGGCAAATAGCACTCTGCTTATTTTTCAATATCAAATAGATTTGTCTGTGATTTCAACAGTTGTTTTTGTTCATTCATTTTGTGGTTACTAAGGTTTAAACCTAGGAACACTGAGCTATACCTCCAGTTTGCTTATCTGTTTTTCTATCAGTTGGGGCTGGGGATTGATCCCAAGGCCTCATACACAGGCAAAGCAAGCACACTACCGTGGAGTTGCTTCCCCAGCCTTTGTTTATTTTATCTGGGTTTTTTTTTGACATAGAATCATATATTTCATAGGCTGGCATTGAATTTGCAAGACCTCCTGCCTCTACTCTGAGTAGATGGGATTATAGGTCTGTACCACCACACTGGCTAGTTATGATTTCTATCCAAGACAAAGTGCGTTATCTTTTAAATTGCATTGTTTCATATAATAAAAGAAGAAAATTACAATCAAGAACTTTGACATCCAATCATAACTGATTATATTAGAATTAGATTGCATTAATTTCAGTAATTCTCTGCATGAACCTAGATCAGCTTGCAAGTTTACTGTATGATTTAAGGCAAGTCACTAAAGTTCTGTGACTTAGTTTTCTTGGCTATAAAAGTGAACTCATGGATGATTGATAAAATCCCTTTTTACAATAAAAATTCTGGTTCTGGGTTTTTGAACTATAAATGGGTAAGTTCCTTAGAGCCTGCCATAGATCAGACCATTTTAGTTTGCTTGTTTTGGCTGGGAGAATCAGGAAACTGGATTGTCTTCACTGGAGTGATCTGAAACTGCCAGTTAGCAAAGGACTTGTATTGCTCTGCTGACGTTAAGGTGAAAGGCAGGTCAGAGAGATATTCAAATGTATTTGATGATTAGGAAAACATGGTGTGCTTTTGCATCCTTATTTTGTATTTTATATGTGTCCTTTGGGATCATAGCTTTTTTAGTCTTTGTTCTTTTTTACATTATTACCTCAGGCATGTATGTGGGTTCTTTTTTTGATTTTGTGCTCTAACTTCATTTAGTGTATAAATTTGTTTTTTTGTTTTTTTGGGGTTTTTTTGAGACAGGGTCTTACTTTTGTAGTTCAGGCTGGCCCTGAGCTCAGCCTCAAACTCAGAGCACAGCAATCCTCCTGCCTGTGCCTCCCGAGTGCTGGAATTACAGGCGTGAGCCACCACGCCTGGCACTGTGGTATGTGGTGCTGATTGCTGCTGGGCGTGAGTCTCCACACCCAGCATTGTATGTGACTACCGGGGATCGAACCCACTGAGCTAAATTTCTGGCCCATAGTGCATAAATTTGTTATGTTTGAAAATGAAAGATGTAGAAGGGTTGAGTTTTGAAAAGCATTGGTGTACTCACTTTCTGTTTCCCCTTCTTTAAACAACAAAAAAATGACCAGAGGCCCAGAAACTACTACCTCTTAATGAAAAATTGGAAAAATGTAAAAGGAGCATTGAGTTACAAGAAAAAGTAGCTGTTTTTGTACCAGACTGAAACTGTTGACCATCAATTATCTTTTTAAGGGAGTGCCTAATGGCCTATTACTCTTAGGTTTATGAGTCCAACTTTGCCTTACTTTCACTGGTAGCATCAAGACAGCATTTTAGAAAGTCTTTTTTGGAATTTTTCAGTTATTTGTCTGGGATATTTCACTTAATGTGAATAAAACACACTTAATTGGATTATCTTTTGTTTTAATCATCAGTACTTTTTTCTCTTTGGTATTTTGTATGTCTGTTTTGTAAGTTGGTTTTACATATTTTTCTCTTGTTGGTTTCAGTTCTATTTATTAGGTTGGAGTGTGACTATCTTTCAAAAGGGCTAAATCTCATCATATACTTGCCTTCCTCATTATTAAAGTTAGAAAGGCATGTACGGATCTCTGTGTTGTAGACATGGTTTTGGATACATCATTTAATCCTTATACTAACCCATGGAGGCAGGAGTAACACACCCACTTTCAGAGGAGCCCGTATAGTAATCCCAGACTGAAGCAGAAGGACCACAGGTTCGAAGCCAGTCTGGACCTGAGAAAAACCCTGTGTTGAAATTCAGTAAGAAATTTCCAGAACAGCTGAGGATGTAGCTCAGTGATAGAGCACCCTTGAGTTTGAGATGTACCACGGAAGAAAAAGTACAATACTCTTTTATTTTTATTCTCGCCTGTTAGTATTCTATAGCAGATTATAATTAAATTATGTGGTACTTTCAAAGATCCTGTATGTTAGAAAGGAAAAGGGGAAAAGGGGAAATAGATGTGAGCCACTGGTTAATGTGGTCATTTGGTTATTGAGCTGTATATGTCATTGCCCATTCTAAATCAGAGTGTTAGTTTTCTCACCTAAGTTTTATAAGGCTGTTGACTATATTTGCTAATTTATTTGTATATTAAAGTTTGAAGACTTAGGTCTTTAGTAGGCTTCTTTGTATGTGTTCTATTGGTAGAAATTCAACCATTTTTAAAAAATTTGTTTTTAAGGATTATTTATTCCATATGACACTCATTGGAAAAGAGAATCTATGTGTCCACAACCAATCAACCAGACAGAAAAGTGTTTATTATGTATCTTTTTCTTCAGTAGGAATAGAGACAAACATTTGAAGAAATAATATGCTTAAAGGCCTGTTTAAATATTATAATCTGAGTACCCCTATGTCTAAAATAGTCCTTATGGAAGAAAATTTTAATATGTAGGATTCTTTGTACATACAGAATTTCTTTCTTTCTTAGTTTAGTTTAGTTTGTTTGTTTTTTGAGATAGGATCTCGCTTTGTAGTTCAGGCTGGCCCTGAACTCACTATGTAGCCCAAGCTGGCCTCAAACTCACAGCAGTCCTCCTGCCTCTGCCTCCTGAGTGCTGGGATTACATGTGTGAGCCACCACACTTGGCATTAGGATATGTGGTACTAGGTATTGAATTTGGGGCCTTAGGGCTTGCCAGGCAGATGCCAGAACCATTGAGCTAAATCAAGGACCCTATATGTACAGAATTTCTAAAGAAGGCCATGAAATACAGTTTTTAAAGAGGAGAATGGCAATAATATTGATTTTGAAATTAGCCTAATTTAGTACAAATCCTGCTTCTTTCACTTTCTAGCTGAGCCCCTTAGGCAAGTTATATAACTAAGCTTCAGGTCAGCTATAAATGAAAATAGTAATACCTGCCTTCTAGAACTATTGTAACAGTTAAAAGAAATAGCATTATATAAAGAACCTAAGACACAATACAAATAAATTTGCTCTATTTTCTTCTTGCCAGGTGATGAATACTAATACGGTGTTCATTATAAAATTATTTCCTAAAGACTGTACCAATAAAAATTTTGCTTCTTAGCAATAAAAATGGATGTGACTGGAGAGAGATAGGGAGAAAGTGAGAGGCAAGTCAGGGAGATGTTATTTGGGAAAAGATTCTTCAGCCAAATATGTGTAGTTCTCTAATAAAAGCTTTTTCAAATAGTGTAATGGATATAAACATTGTGCTTATTGGTAAGTACTGCTCTGGTTCAAGGTTATTGTCGGAACAAAGAATGTACAGCCCATCTGGCAAGATCAATAACCTCAGAAAAAGAAACCAATATTCACCTAGTCTTGTTTATTCTGCTAACTTCTCTTGTCCTTACAAGAGGAGCATTCAGATGCAGTCATCTTTCCCTGTGGGTTGTCAGAGGACAAGCAAACCAAGAAGTGGGGTTTTCTTTCACTTTCCCATTCAGATCGTGTGGGCCTTCTTTAAAATAATTTTTCTGAGTAACGTTAAAGTCAAATAAAATTTCAAACCCTTGGACTATGTTTTTGTGATACTTTTAGATAGACTTTTGTTTTAAAACTTTATGTGCACTGTAATTATTTTGGGTTAGTTCAAAAATCTTGTTTTCATCAAATAAAAATTTGGACTTTTTTTTGCAGATCTGCCTTATGATGAGCAGTGTAAAGGTTAAATATAAAGAGCAACTTATAATCTGCCTTTAAGGAATTTATAATCTCCTTACTGGCATAAGAAACAATGTGCTACAGGGTTCAGAGAAGACATGATACCATTCATTCAAAGGCAAAAGCTTCCTACAGGTGCTGGAGTGGGCCAGGCTTGAAAGAATAAGGAGGATGTTGTTCAGGTAGAGGAATCACCTCGAGGGAGGCTGGAGGTGGATAAGCTCAATAAATCAATAGGAAATAGAGGTAAGGATGAAAGGAAGGTATGATTAGAAGATGGTTTTGCAAAGTCCTAGGCACTGAGTTGTTATTACAAGTTTTGATCAGAAACATGACAGTTTTCAGGTGCTAGTCAGTGAGACAGTTTGGAAGAAGGTGGCGCATGATCCAAGGTAGGGAGAGTAGTCAGGCAAGGGTTGCAGTAACCCAGCTAAACAAGGTTTGGAATAGAAAGTAGAGGGGAAATGAAAGAAATGAGAACTTGTGACCTGTAATCTCTCAGGGCCACAGCTGTGGTCTGGTTAGAGAGATCAGAGCAGTCCATTCCACCTCCAGTTTACAGCCTGCGTGGGCTTGGGCCGAGGCAAGTGTTTGCTCCTCTCTCCCTCTCCTTGGTCTCTCATTCACTGTCCTGTCTGGTTTCTGCTCCGTGTGTCACTGGAACTGCTTCTCCCTGGGATGACTTCTGGACTGAGTCAGCACAGTCTACCCCAGACTGACCTTTGTACTGTGTCTCAGGACTTTCTCTGTCCTATTCTCACTTTGTCTTAGGGAATGGCCCATCTGCCACCCTGTTAGCTAGGTCAGAAAGACTCATTCCTGGGTGAGCCCCCTACATCCACGTATCATCACTGGGTTATTAGCTTCTGTATATGTCTCCAAACAGATTATCCCTTAGTACCATAGAATAATTGGCATGGCATGCTGTGTGACTAAGGTACAGCCTCAGACCAGAGTCTTCCCCCTTTTTGGACAACGTTTCTCCTACCACAGGACGATACCTGTATTTTCAGTAATTGCAGATTTTATAAATGTTGTATTTCTATTTAAATATAGACTTTCTATATTGGTATATATACAGAATCTACTTTTATTTTAAAATCCAAAGTCTGCTTTAGGCAGACTTCATTCATGGGTCCCCTGTGAATACAAAACTCTGTGCCAGGTAACATATGCCTCAAATGTAGCTGAGGTCACAGACCACTGGCTCAAAGCATCTCAAGACAGATGCATGTAGAGAGACAGGGAAGCAGGCTAGTACAGTACACCACAGCACAGTGGAAGGAGCAGAGTAACATGGAAAGAATTCTCCTTGCAACATCTACTTGTAAGCAGATTAAAAAGAGAAGGGTTCTACAACTCCCAGGGTTTCCATCAAATTAGCTTAATCTTTATTATCTCTCACAAGTGAAGAAATCTTATCGTTGTAAGAAATAACATGTCTTTGTATGAAAATAACACTTCTGTGTGTGAAAGGAAAAGCATGCTCGTTGATTGAGTGTAGAAGGTCGTGCCCATCTCTTTAAGAGAAGATAGCATGCATACTTATTGCATTTCTCCCCCACACACCACCATGAATTAAACATAGCATGTTTATTTGCTGTGTGTGTATTTATTGCCTTGGGTTGTGTTTTGTTACTTTTGCCTAAATTCAGAAATCACTCATGAGAATTTAATAATGAGATGAAGAATGCCACACTGGCCTTTGGCAGGATTTAAAGCCAGCAGGTACCTTAACGTTCAGAGGAAAGAATTTTGTTCATAGCTTAAAGAGCTTTTGAAAAGACTGAAATTCAAGTCTTTCCAACTGTTTTCCAGTTGCTGCTGTTGCTATTATAATTTCAAAGACTGGAATGGCTTATGCTTTATGTGAGTTGAAAAGCAAATGGGAGTGATTTTGTAAAACATGTGCGTGACAGAGTATTATACTGTCAGACACTGCCTACCCGATCCGTGCTGGAGACTGAACTCAGGAGTGGGCATGAGGCCCACTCCTTTTTATGTTTTTGTTTTGAGATAGAGTTTCACCAGATTGCCTCAGCTGGCCTTGAATTTGTGGTTCTCCTGCCTCAGTCTTTTGAGTTGCTGGGATTTTAGGCCTGTACCACTGTGTTTAGCTACTGTCAGGTTTTTTTCTTAATGTATTTTAAAGTCTCTTTTCACCGAAGGTCAACGTTATAGACTCCTAAATGTCTTCAGTCCTTCCTAATAATTTATTTTTATTTTCTGTGACCCCTGTTAAATCTCTCTCTAGAATTAAAATATTTATGAAAAGCCTTTAGTGTGTTTGAATTTTAATTTTTTGGGCAATAGAGGGAGGGTCCATTTCTACATTATAATACAAATCCATAGCTGATAATCTTGAATTAAAATACTCTCACAATCCAGTCTCCCTTTATCTTGGCTGTTTTGGCTGAAGTTTACAATGCTCTTTTCCTCTGTAAGTCAAGCTGTTGTAATGAATGTGAGGGACTTTCCAGATTCTTTTCTTTTACTGGAATTATCTCGTGTAGAGGAGGCTTTAGAATAATGAATTCTGAGTCCTAAGTGTTTTTTGTGAATTTTGAAAGATATGCCAACCGACTACCTGTTTGAGAGGAGAATTTGGATCTCTCTGACATACTAAAATATGAAACAGTTCTTTTTCCACATATCAGAGATTCTATGATGCCAGTGTAGACTTCACTTTCTCTTGAGAAGCCGTTTCACTGTAGGGTGTCGGAGTCGCCTCGGAGGCATCAAAGCTGAAATCTTCCTCTAGTGGAGCTTTGCTGTGGTGGTTTTCATTTTGACATGTGATTTTTCTTGCTTTGTAACATTTATAGTTGAAACTATTTTAGTAATATGCTGAAAAGTTGTCCCTTTTTATCTGTTTAAAGAAACAACAATATTGTTTTTAAGCCCTTTGTTAGATAACAGGTTTTCTTTAGAGACAGAGGGGAAAAGTGTTGAAGCCACTAGCACTTGCAGTGTTGTTTCTAGTACATCATAGGAATTTAGTAAGTAAGCAAAGAAAATAAGGAAATAAAACGTGGACTTTCAGTTCTTACTGTAACAAGTTACTGAACCAGAAAATGTGTATGCCTCCCATCATTTAATCTATTACTATTAAGCAATGTAGTCTAGCTGATACTATCCTACTTTATAAAGAGCTAAGTAATCCAGAATCACACAGTTTGCAAGTAAATAAGCCAAAATTCAATCTCAGGTCTCTTTTCTAATCTAGTAGTTTTTCTATATTATCACACTATTTCCTTAAATATAGAAGTTAAGAAGTGAGTGTGTGTGTGTGTGTGTTACTGGGGATCAAACTAAAGCCCGTGTGCTTCCAAGGTACACCTCATACCCCTTGAGCTAAATCTCTAGCCCAAAGAATATTTTTTTTTATTGCAGAGATATAAATACTTCAAGTCTGAAATTTGCTCTTTCAAATACACCAAAGTAAAAATTTTGCCATTAGATGTCTTTCATTGGAGGCAGAGAAAGAGACAGTTGCAGAGGTATTTATTTGATATTACAGTAATTGCCTTTCTATGGACAACACTAGCAAAGAGTCAGTACTCTGAAAATTTTTGCTTTATTCACTTACGGGGGGAAGTATTCCCTTATTTATTTTCCCTGTAGCTCTGATACATGTATTCTCTGAATAAGTTAAAACATCTGTTATATTCTTTTTTCAAATGTGAAACAGTTTTTCAGTTGAATTAAAATGGACCACTAATTGTAGAGAACAAACTTTATAGATTCCTAATATTTTAAACTTAAAAGCACCTCAGGTGCGAGCCAATAGAACCCTAGCCCACCAACATCATTTATCTGATTAGGTTTTGAAAAACATATACATATAAATATATTTATATTTTGAAAAACATTTGAACATATTTATTTTAAAAATATATATGTATATATTTATATTTTGACCTGCAACAGCTCTGTGACTCTAGACTGGTGGGATGAGGGTGAAGGAGGAAGGAACGGCATGCAGGCGTTAGCCTGCTTTCCCACCTGCCCTGCCATGTTCTTCCTGGCATTATATTGTGGTCTCAATACAGTGTTGTTTTGACTATGTTATCAGTATTTTTATGGTAAGAATGAGTCATTCTAGATTTATTAATAAACTGGTTTGTAGATACACAATAGCCATTAAAGAAATCAACATGTTCCTTATTTTCTTGAATATTTCTTTACACTTTCTTTAAATCCTTCATTTTCCTGTATTTCTTTGGATCCTCAGAGTCTCCCATTTGACTCTAAAGTGTCAAAATGGCTTTCGTGTGTGTGTGTGTGTGTGTGTGTGTGTGTGTGTGCCTGGAATATCAGTAAACCATACGTAGTTGTTCCTGAACAGGCATGAATGATGATGTCAAGAAAAGGCAAAGTATATTGTTTGGTCATTTGACATTGTTGTCTGGACCTTACCTGACCCTCTAGATTCCCACTGCTGAGAGGTGGGACTATTGGAAAGTCACTGGATCATGAGGCTGCCATATTCACTGATGGATTCTTCTGTACTGCACAGATGAGTTAACTGTTGGGGTGGGTCCTGGTCGGAGGGGACCCTTTGTCCCTGGCTCGCCCCGCCTACCTCTGCCTCCCGGCTGTGATGTACATTTCTTCTCCACCTTGCCTTTCCACCATGTTGTTTCTGCTTTAGAGCCAGCTGAATGTGGACCGAATCCATGAAACTGAGCCAAAGTCAACACACCTCTCCTGCTTTAACTCGTGGATATTTGGTATTTTGTCCTTTGACAAGAGAGTGACTAAGATGCTTGATGTGTGAAGTTCTGAAAGGGAATAATTTTTTAGATAATTGATAATGAGAAAATTTGCTAAGATTCTACAGAACATAGATCCTGGTTCAGAGGAATTCTGTGATTGAAACAGAAGGCCAAATACAAGTTGGTACAAAAGTACTCTTGTTTTTCTTGCAATCAAATGAGAAGCAGTAGCCTGGAATCAAGCATAAATTAGGTGAAGAACCTTGTAGGATTACAATATTTTAAAGAAACTCGAGCAACATGTGGATGAGTGGCAAGACAAACTGAGTTCTCTGTGGCTGACTTTGTATCTGTGTAGCATACAGTTTGTACTCTGCAATTCCTTTGTAGGATAGGAAATGGTGTGTGTGCTTAGGGTGTAGACTGAGATTGTTGATGCAGAGGTTCTTACATGGAAGTGGAAGAGTGAAGGGAGAGGCTGTGACACGTGGAGAGCATTTCTCCTCGTCTTGTGTGAGCGATTGTTTAACTGCAGCAGTGTGTCTGTTGCTCTGCTAGGATCAGGGCATGGATATATAAATGCATCTCTTCATTCAAGCAGTCAGAATATTAAGGAATTGAGTTATGATAATTCAAGTCCAGTGATTTTCAGGTCGTGAAAATCTAGCAGCAGCTAGAGCACAGAGGAAGGGGTCTGAGGGAGTCAAAGATGTCCCAGGTGATCTATACATTAAAACTGGAGTGGAGACAGGACTCCTGGAGATGGGTAGCAGGAGGAAGCAGAGTGTGCTGCACGGAGAAGACAGCCATGACAGCTCTGCGGTCCTGTCGGCACTGTTACTATGTTTGGCTGGATCAGCCTTTTTCCTGGGGTGGAGAGAGGGCGGTGCTCAGAGTTGGAAGGTTGCAGAATATAAGCAACACTCACCTTCGTAAATAAAAGATTGACTTTTGTCTCTCTGCTAATGGAAAACTACTGTAGAGTTTTTTTGATAATGGAATAATAAATGATAATTGATACTAAGCTGAGATTTCTCTAAGTGCTTTATGTATAATTTCATTTAATCCTTTCAAGAATGTTGGGAAATATGATGCTCAGTTTGCTTGTTTTATTAAAGATGAGGAAAGAGAGGAGAATGGTACCTAAGTAATTTGCCCAAGGTCTTGTAGGGAGGATTACAAATCCAGGGTTCTGTGTGATAGGAGCAGGGTGGGGAAGAAGAGACTGGTTGGGAACCGGTTTCACAAGTACGGGTGGGGACTTCTGAAGCCCTGGGCCAGGAGAGCTCGGGTGGGGCAGCGAGAGTCATGATGTGGAGCACTGGGCACACAGGCCCTACTCTGGGCAGGTACTCTCTGTGAAACAGCTGTCCTGATTCCAGTCTGGGCACCTCATTTATGTTACTTATTTCTCATTTAAAGCTTGGTTGTGTTCCTTGTGTTTAATTTTTTTCTGTTCTCCCTTCCCATTATTAACACTTATTCACTTAAAAAGTATTTGTCATATTTTTATTCAGATGATCTATTTTGATTGGTGTGTAGTTACAGAAAGAAAAGAAAGGGCTTTTGCACATCAGGAGTGTCTGGTGATGTTGTGTGACAGGTTGGATAAGTACAAAATCTGTACAGGAGTCACTGGGAGAAAAGCCATCAGAGTGGTGTAAACTTCTAAAAGAGCCCTGTGTCATTCTCATGCGTATATCCTCTTCCTTTTGTATTTTGAAAAATATTTGTGATGAATTCACGCGGAATTTAGTGGAGAAAGTCAATGTGTGGTTTCTCTTAGTGGCATTAACATTCTCTTTCAGGGTGTAGAATGCTTCAAATTTCCCAACATCTTGACTTGCAAGGGAAAAAAAATCTCTTACACGTAGAACCTAATTCACATTTCCCACTTGACAAGTTACACAAGAGCCAAGGCCATTCAGTCCTGTTTTCTTTTCAGTAATACTATTGACACTTCCCCCATATGGGTATATATGTTGGCCACATGCCATGTGCTAGATGCTAAAAAGTACTTTGATTAAAAACTTATATCAATATGCAGAAATAAGTGAGCTACTATATAGAAGCTAGACAGAATGCTGACACATATAGTCAGCCATTAGCAAGAACAGTTTTCTGTTGTTACTGCTATTTTTGTTTGTTTCGGTTGGATTTGATTTTTGTGCAGTGAGCTACATCTTCGGCAGCGTATCCCCTTTGAGATGGCTGAGTTGCTGAGTTGCCCAGTTTGGGCTCCAATTTGTGATCCTCCCACCTCAACTCCCAGAGCTCTGGGATTCCCAGAGTGCTCCGCCATGCCCTCTGTGCGAGCCTCGCATGCGCACAGGCAGCTCATGAGATCCGTGGGGTACTGGCGCATGATAGGTGAATGTGATGTCAGGAGGGTTGAGGCCTGGCGCCAGAAGCGGGTCCTCCCTTCCCTCTGCTTCTCCAGGGCCATGAGGCAAGCAGCTTTCCTCTGCCAGGGCCTTGCGCTGTGCCGCCTCTGCCTTGGAGCCTGCCAGCTGTGGAAGCCTCTGAAAGATGTGAGCCAAGATAAACCTCTCCTCCTTGCATTTGTTGATGTTGGCCATTGAGCCCTAGCAACAGGGAAGTGACTAAGACACCAGCTTATATCAAGAACAACTTAATTATGGGTCAGCCTCGCATACTTTTCTTCTCCCTAAATGTCCTTGTAGGTGTTGGTCATATATCAGGTCCCTTAATAGCAGGTGGAGAGCATGGCTTCCGTTACGCAACTCAGTGCCTTCCCTGTGAGTACAAGTGGCTGCCTTACGTAGCGTCACTGGGTCACACTCACCAGGGATTCCCCAGAGCAAACAGTGTCCATAGTGCTGTTTCCAGGTTCCACTGTCTCACTTTTTGCCCTCAGGTCTTACAGGTGCCCTCGGGGGCTGGGTCTGCTGTTTTCTCTCCTTTCCTGATCTTTTTAAAATATTCTGTTTACATAAGTGTGTAAAATCAGGGGACTGAGATTTTAAAACAGGAGGCCTCTCAATGCTGCTATATGAACCAGAACCCCTGCCCTTGGAGCTGTCTAGGGGCTTGAGTTTACTGAGGCGTTCCATTGTATTTCATCCGCCTGCAGGTGTTGGTAGCCACAGCCCTGGAGAGAAGATGGCTTCGTGATAAACGGCCTTCTAGGTGAGGGAGATCGGCATCCTGGTGGTCAGCAGACCTCATCGAGTGTGTGTCTCTGTATTGGAAGAAACCATTTGTGTTTCAGTGTGCTGTCACACTGCAGCAGTGTTCCACTTCTTGGGAAACGACTTTTTTCTCTATTAAGCCATCCACCCTAATTTTATAATGTCAGCTTTCTTGTAACTGCCTATGAATGACTACAAGTGGAGGGACTGAAAACAAATGTATTCTCAGTTCCAGAGGTCAGAAATTTGAAACCAAGCTACTGACAGGGCTGCATTCCCTCTGAAAGAATCTTTCCTTGCCTCTTCCATGTTTGAGCAGCTGTTAGCAGTCCTTTTTAAAAAAAATTTTTAGGGGTTATTTCTAGGTTTTTGAATTGACAAATAAAAATTATATGTATTATGTGTGAGACATTGTTTTAAAATATGTATACATTGTGGTTTGCTTGGATCAAGCTGATTAACATATACTTTAACTCACACACTTAGCATTTTTGTGGTGAGAATATTAATCTACTTTCTTAGGAATTTTCAAAATTATAACACATTGTTATTAACTGTAATCCCCAGGTTGTAGAATAGATCTATACTCTTGGTGACTGTGGAAAATATGTTATAAACTATATATTCACTATTGTTCAACAGATCCTGAACTTATTTCCCCTAAAATTTCTTACTCTTTCACCAGTGTCTCCCAAACTCATCTCCCTGGTAAATACTGTTCTATTATTTTTCTGTGAGTTCAGATTATATGCAAATACATGTTGTTTTTCTGTGTCTGGTTTTTCTTATTTAAAATAATATTCTTCAGGTTCATTTTTGTTGTCAGAAGTGACAAGATTTTCTTTTTTATGTTAAGGTAGTTCAGAGATAGGATATGTGCTCACTGTGTTCAAGGCCTTGGGTTCAATCTTGAGTGTATGAGCACACAAACACACAAACACACACACACACACACACACACACACACATTCTCTCTCTCTCTCTCTTCTTGATAATTTTGTACCATCTTTTCTTTATCCCTTCTATTGATGGATTCTTAGATTAACTGTTTTCTTCTGTATTTTGACTAATACAGCAGCAAACGTGGGAATTCAGATACTGCTTTCATATGCAGATTGAATTTCCTTTGGATATATTACCAGTAATAAACTGTTAGTAGGTGTTTTTCATTTTTGAGGATGTCCCCTCCATCTCTCTGATGTTCTCCAGACTGTGTCTGTCCCTTTCCTCTGTGCCCTCCCAGCACGTACTGCGTTGGCCCTCCTGTGGTTGCACCATTCCACTTTGTGCTTCTGTGGTCCTTTTGCCTCTTTTCCACTAGGTGTCTACCTCTTCTCTTTTGTCTTTTTTGTGGACAGTGGTCATTGGATTTGAACCTCGCTGGATGGTCTGGGAAGATCTCACTTAAAGAGCTTTGAATTCATTACATCCGGAAAGGCCTGTTCTAAGTAGTTCACCCTCACAAGCCTGGATGTTAGAATAAGGGCGTACCTTTTGGAGGACTACCGCCCCAGACAGGTGCCTTCTCCCACTGTCCTATTTATAAAGAGACAGGGACTATGTGGTGATCTGGCCTTGGCCAAGCATTTTACAGGTGCTGTCTCTCCACCACCCCACTGGGATGTCAGCTGACGTATTCTACTCTACCTGGATGGTCTGGTGTGCAATGTTCTCTAGCTTTAAAATTAAGGATGAAACCGCCATCTTTTAGTAGTTTGCCAAAATGACGAATACAAAGGGAAAGAGGAGGGGAACCCGGTATATGTTCTCTAGGCCTTTTAGAAAACATGGGGTTGTTCCTTTGGCCACATACATGAGAATCTACAAAAAAGGGGATATTGTAGACATTAAGGGAATGGGTACTGTTCAAAAAGGAATGCCACACAAATGTTACCGTGGCAAAACTGGAAGAGTCTACAATGTTACCCAGCATGCAGTTGGCATTGTTGTAAACAAGCAAGTTAAGGGCAAGATACTTGCCAAGAGAATTAATGTGCGTATTGAGCATATTAAACACTCAAAGAGTCGCGATAGCTTCCTGAAACGTGTCAAGGAAAATGATCAAAAAAAGAAGGAAGCCAAAGAGAAAGGTACCTGGGTTCAACTGAAGCGCCAGCGTGCCCCACCCAGAGAAGCACACTTTGTGAGAACTAATGGAAAGGAGCCAGAGTTGTTGGAACCTATTCCCTATGAATTCATGGCATAAGCTGGGGATGCAGCTCTGCCATTCAGCACCTAATTAGCAGCTAAGTGTTCTAGGCCCTGCTTAAAAATGAAAAGTCGCCCCACATTGTAAAGTTGGGTTTCTGAATTGAACAGGTGTGCAGTGCTTTTCCTCTACGAAACAAGTATTTGGAACAGGTTCTTAATGTACCTAGTTTCATGGCTTTGTTCTGCAGTGGTTTTCTTGGTGAATGATGTGCCGTAGTATGAAGATAATACACCCAAATGACCACATATTTTTGAAATATTTATATTGGCATGAACTTCTAAATCAAAAGATAGGTCGAAATAAATGGAAGTTAAATAAAAAAAATTAAGGATGAATTAATAGCTTCTTAGTTTTTACTACTGGTTGTGTCACCTCTGTTTTGGGAAATAAATAAGATTTATATAAAGGCAGATGTTACCTTTCATGATTAACACTAGTAGAAGAAAAGGCACCTTACTATCTAGCTATAACATGTTGGCTTGGTTTTCTGGTATAATGAGAATAATCAGAAACATTAAATTTTTTATCCTGAAATCATTGCTTATCATGAGCAAGTTTTGTCAACTCTTAGAACTTTGGTTTGCAAATGCATAAATTAGTATTTGTTTTGTAGTTTATTTAATAAAATGTGAGCATGTAAGTAGTTTCCTTAAATTAAGCACATGCATAAATACTTTGAGGTCTGTAATTCTAACATCTGTGAATTTCTTCAGACTTATTTATACTTGTAACTTAGTAATACATTCTATACTTTTCAAACTTCCTTACAAATGATGAAGCCTGCTCCTTTAAAACTTTGAAAATTGTAATAACATCATCCTTTTCCTTAATGTTGTACATTTATAGTATCTTTTTAGCAGCCCAAATAATATTTTCTTTGCCTATTTGTGGTATCTCACTCAATACACATTGGTTTTATTGTTTGTATATGTTTTTCCTTAAGGAGGAAAAGGTCATTCTTTTTACCCAAAGCCATTCTTCTGACATTCATACCAAAAAGGGAAAAATTACAGGAAGTATGTTGCTCAAATCACATCACTGGGTTATTGAACTTTTGGCATTTGTGAGTGATCACTCCTTCTTAGGAAGAAGGCTCCTTCTTAGGGCTGGAGGTTATGGTTGCTTTTTAAGAACACTGTGTTCCAATTTTGAATGCTATTTCCTAGACAGGAAACACACCCATCCTTCATTTTTATTGTCATATTTAGTATCTACTTGCTGAGAATTCTGGGTGCTGAATTAAACAGAACGCACCAGTCTATTTGTTATTCCTTACTGTTTTTTCCTCTCCCAGTTTTGTAAGCCTATTTGATAAGGTCATGGTTGTTACATATATATTTTGTCTGTTTTCTTATTAAAAATTGTGGTTTTTTTGTCCTGCTAAGTTGCTGATAACTGAGCAGTTTTTAAGAACATATTTCTTAGAAAACAGTGCTTCTTAAATATAGCTTATTTCTTGCCTTTTAAAAAAATGCTTACACTACTTTTTTTTTGGTTTTTTGAGACAAGGTCTCGCTTTGTAGTTCAGGCTGGCCCTGAGCTCAGCCTCAAACTCACATCACAGCAATCCTCCTGCCTCTGCCTCCCGAGTGCTGGGATGACAGGCGTGAGCCACCACTCCTGGCACTGTGGTATGTGGTACTGGTTGCTGCTGGGTGTGAGTCTCCACTCCCATTATGGTATGTGGTTACCGGGGATCGAACCCAGGCCCCTGCGCCGGAACCACTGAGCTAAATCCCTGGCCCCAGAGCAGAATAATTTTAAACTGAAAGTATCACTGTAGAAAAAGAATGTAAACTGGACATAGTGAAGAGTATGTAAATAGTTTTTTCCTCCTTACCTTAACTTTTAAAACTGATATCAAATAGAAGCTACTTGATAATATTTGTAATTTATTTGAAGAAATTTTGGATTTTCTTTTCTTATGTTTTCTCTTTAAGGCAATTTTATTTATGTGATTTGTTTATTTGATACAAAATATAAATTAAATTTGCTTTGATCAATAGAGGTGTTTCAAAATGTACATAACATAAGACATAGGTTTTTTGGGGGTTTTTTTGAGACAAAGTCTCACTTTGTAGTTTAAGCTGGCCCTCAGCTCACTATGTAGCCCAGGTGAGCCTTGAACTCACAGCAGTCCTCCTGCCTCTGTCTCCTGAGTGCTGGGACTATAGGCATGAGTCACCATGCCTGGCACTGTGGTGTGTAGTACTGATTGCTGGTGGGTGTGACTCATTGTGCCCTGCATTATGGTATGTGTTTACTGGGGAATGAACTTGGGACCTTGTGCTTGCCAGGCAGACTCCAGAACCACTGAACTAAATCCCCAGCCTAAGTTCTTTGTGTTTTTGTTTTGTGTTGGGTTTTTTGAGACAGGGTCTTGCTTTTGTAGTTTAGGCTGGTTGATGTGTTCTATGTCACTATCTATTGGCTAAAGTGAAATTCAGAGTTCCTTTGCTTCCCCTCAAGTAGGTTAGTTTGCCTGTGTAGCTAGCTAGTATTTTGTACAGCTGACTGCATTTTTTCTCAGACCACTGTTAGGGAAGTTCCAGAGTTTTCCATCCCTTCTCACCCCTGGGAGGTAGAAGGGCATCAAGTAGTTTCCCGGGGGTGTGTTCTGTAATCTGACTGAGGAACAGTCTGTGCAGTTTGGAACTTGTCATTGCTTCTTCCCCTTGGGCCACAGCTGAGGTGTCTGATTCTTGGTCACCGCCGGGGCAGTGTTTGGGCACTTCTTTTCTTTATGGGGTTCCAGTTTTACCCGGGTTGTCTTGCTGCTCTCTGCAGTTGGTTGTCTTCCTTTATCCCTTCGTGTGTGTGTGTGTGTGTGTGTGTGTGTGTGTGTGTGTGTGTGTGTTTAAGATAAAGAAATGGAAGTTTACTTGTAACATTGTACAGAATTATGGGTCAGTAGCTCCCTGAGGATTTGAACCCCGAAGAGCCCGTGCTTACCTTAAAGCCGGACTGCCGGGCAGCGCGCATTCCAGAACCTGTTTGCAGCAACGTCCGCGGGTCCATGATTGGCCCTTCAGTTTTGTGTTTTTGCCAACTGTAGTTGGATGCTTTGTTTAGTGAAATGTGTATTAACAACTATTAGTTCTTGTTAGAGAGCTGCCTTTTATATCATTATATATGATCACTATGATCTTTGTTTACTTTGAAGTACAAATTGAATAGTGTCAATATAATTTCAACATGTTTTGTGGAGTCATTGCTAGACTAATGTATCTGATTGCATAATTTTCTGTTTAATCTGTTTTTATGTTTATTCTATTAAAAAATGCTTATATACTTTTCTATTGATAAATAAAAATTTTAGAAAGCTGTTTATCAGGACATTTTTATAAGGAGGTCTTTGCAACCAGAAAAAAAAAATAAGAATAGTTTTGACGTTATTTACTATCAGGAAGACAGTAAAATAGAATAATATTTTTACTTTACTTCACTTAGTTAGAGAGCCACTGTAGGAAATTGGAGTACTATTACCTAGCAGATTCAGTAGAAATAATCTAATATTTAACTGTGGAGATAAGGAATTTGACTGTTTTCAGAACATTTTTGTAAGTAAAGATAAAGGCAGAAAGACAGGGTAAATCAAAAGACATCAAGTGTAAAGGGCCCGTTTACTCCTTGTAAATAGCTCAAATGATTCTGGTTTAAAAACATGTTAGAAATTCACCTTATCATCTCCAAGGAACACCCACACTATTCGTACTGTGCACCCTAATACCTATCCTACACCCTAATCCTGCTGTATATCCTTCACAGATAAATTGGTCGGGGCAGTGAACTTCTTTTGCTTGTAATTACACCTTGCTGCTGGTAATTTGATATCCGCTGACTGGCTGGATTTATCCTATTTGATCTCAGTTTCTTCCTTATATCAGGAAGTACCCAACATGTTTAGGCAGACATGTTACCTAAACTTGAATTTTCCATTGCCTTGGCAGTGTTTCTTTGAGTTGAAAAAGCTATTCATGGTGCTAAGTAGCTACATAACTATGCTCATCTTGTTCTTTATTTCATGTCTTACTTTAATTGGTTATCTGGCATATTTTCCTACTCTCTTGTTTGCAGTAAGGCATAAGCTTTGTACACATTTCCTGTCAGTCCTTAAGTGTGCAGAATTAATTGGCTTCTTTCTTCACATCAGCCTTATGGAGCAATATAACGTCTACAAGCTTCATTTGCTTACAGGTATTGAGAAGGGTCTGTGCCGAGTACAAGGCTAGTTGCCAAGTGACCTCCATCCTCTGATCTATGCATTAATACATGCATTTTCATACTTCCATTAGATTGCCAAAATGATAAAAGCCATTTTTGACAAACTCACTGCCAACATCACACAGAAGTAAAATTGAAAGGTTTTTTTTTTCTAATAAGGGAGAAGACAAGGATGTCCAATTGCTTTTCTCTTGTTCTGTGTAGTACTCAAAACTTTAGCTAGAGCAATCAAGTTAACAAAAAGAAATAAAGGGAATGCATATAGAATAGGAAGAAGCAAACTGTCTGTATTTATAGAGAACATGATCTTCCATGGAAGTCCAGAAAAATTCCACCAGACTTCTAGAACTAATAAAAAAATTCAGCATGGTAGCAAGATGCAAGGTTAGCACGTGAAATCAGGAGTGTCCCTATACAGCAAATGAACCCACAGAGGAAGAAAGTAGAGAGACAGTGTCATTCACAGTAGCTTCAATAAAAGTACTGGGGAGTTAATAGTACCATATCTTGAGAGGAGACTGAAGAGAGCACCAGATAATGGAAAAAACACTCTCTTCTTGGTAAAGCAGAACCAATATTGTCCAAGTGGCCATATTAAATTGCCTACTTATGTGTAGTTCCAAAGAAGGCTTTTGATGAACTTGACACTCTGATTTATTCCCTTCCAAAGATGAATGAATATACCTTCTAACCTACCAGTTCCATATCTAGAAATTTAGTCTGTAGGTATTCACGCATGTACACAATGAAGCACGTTTAAAGTAATCATTGAAGCATTCAGAACAAATAAATGTTCATCACTAGGAGACAGTATATTTTGGTTCTCTCATATAGTGAACCAATATGTGTCTATTTAAAATGAATCAGTTTTTATTATGGTTAGAGAAATTTCTCCAAGGTAAACTGACTTTAGTTTCTTGAGACAGTCTTGCTATGTAATTCAAGCTGTCCTAGAACTCATTATGTAGCCATAGCCCAAGCTGGCCTTAAAGTACCCTCCTGAGTCCTGGCATTTCAGGTGTGTGCCACCATACCCGGCTTGAAATTTTAAAAGTTATCTCTGAAAGCAAGCTGTAAGACAGTGTACATACTATTTGTGTTTGTAATGCACATCTGAGTGCTCTTGGGATGGAAGCAGGTGTTCAGTTGATGTTGTTTCTTTTTTGTCACCATAGAGCTTATTAACCTCTGTTGTTATTTTTCTTCTTTTAAAAATATTTTCCATTTTATCACCTCTTACTTATTAGCATTATGTAGTAACTGTAAAATTATAATTAGCATATCCCTCTCCTTAGTGAACTGAAGTCCCTTTTGTCAGCTGTATTTATTTGCTTATTGTCAGAGATAACTTTTTTTTTATTGCTGATAGAGGGATTTTTTTCCCCCAACTACTTTTTCTCATGTAAGCATTTATTAAGTATTCATGGCCAGATACAGCCACTAGGGAAATTGAAATTGGAAAATTATGGCATGATCAGAAAGCTTGGAATCTAGTGATGTCTTATACACATCACAATTCTAAAATTTTCGTGCCTTTTGTAAATTTTTTAATAGAATGACACTAGAACCTAGTACAGCTGTTTCTAGAGTATACAACTTCTTTTGTTATGCTTCCTTGCTGAAGTTAGTAGTAGTATCCAGCATGCACAGTTTTATGGGTATTATATAATAGTTAATATAGTTATATAATGAATTGGTAGAATTTTTATTTGAATGCATTTTCTTTGCTCATTTTAAAGGTTTAGTTTGACAGTTCTGTAAATTTTAATATTCTTACCCTAATCTGCAGTTAGTTGTTTGTGAATTAGTTTTCTTTTTAAAATACATTTTTTCCTCAAAAGTTCAAAGTTAAAGCATTTCAGGAAGATGTATGTATTTACCTAGTAGTAGAAACTTTGAATTACCTTCTAGTATATCAAAATTAAATGAATCACAGATGAGAAGTTTGAAAGACCTGTGAAAGCAAGCATTTGGCATATACTAGTGCTTTGTAAGATTATTTTAAGCTCCAGTTGTTGTCACACACTGGAAGATACAAGGAAACAGTGTGGCCTTGGCGGCAGCTTATCATCCCTTCTCAGGACAACTTTGGTGTACAGGATTATCTCTAGTGGCGTGTTAACTTAGTTGGCACAATTCAGAGTATCTGCAGATTGACATAGCATGGATGACTTGTACTTCTATAAATGTCTAATTTTGGAACTCTGAGAATTCACAATGCTAAACCTCCAATCTGAAGTTCTACAGTGTCCTAAAACTACTCTCTGTATTTGAGGTGCAAAAGAGAATAGTATTGGCATTTGTAAATAATGATTTTTAATTTCTCTTATTCAAAATTACCCACCATAGTATTTTGGCATCTTTTTTGCACAAGCATTACTAATGGGAAATTCATGAAAATTGTATGTAATTTTTTTTGGAAATATATTCTACCTGGGCTGAGATTAAGCCCTTGTGGGAATAAAGTTACACGGATTCAGTACTAAAAGATTAGGACGTAATGAACAAACGATACAAAACTAAGTCTTGACTTAATTTGCCAATTTAAAATTCATATCAAAGAGCAAAACTCAAGATGGGTTTGGAAGCATTTGAAGAACCTCCCCTTATCAGAATCTTATGCTAAGGGCAGTGCGAAAGCAGTGATCTGTGGGGCCGGGGAGTTAGCTCAGTGGTTCCGGCACCTGTCTTGCAAGC
>PVIR01017528.1:0-34836 GCA_004026965.1 Petromus typicus | reverse complement strand
AACTCACATCACAATCCTCCTGCCTCTGCCTCCCAAGTGCTGGGATTACAGGCGTGAGCCACCACGCCCGGCACTGTGGTATGTGGTACTGGTTGCTGCTGGGTGTGGGTCTCCACACCCAGTATTGTTATATGGTTACCGGGGAATCGAACCCGGGTCCTTGCGCTTGCGAGACAGGCGCTGGAACCACTGAGCTAACTCCCCGGCCCGAGGATGGTAAATCTTGAAAGAAATGCGTATTATGTAACACTGGGGAAAAAAAATCTCTTCTTTGTGCCTAACAGTTGATAGAGTATATTTAAAAAGAATTGCACTTCCCAACACTTATTATAGACTCAATACTATTGTAGGTTCCAGCACTTATTATAAGGCTCTGCAAGTTTACTAGTTGAAATGACAAAAAGCAGCATTTTCTTAAATGTGTCAAGTGAAGTAGAACTGTACTAGGTTTATGTCCATCTTAACAGTGAAGTTAGAGGAAAAAAAACAACACAGTAGAGGGACAAATTCTATCCACAAAATAAGTATTTTTAAACTCAGTCAGGATAATAACACTAAATCACTTATTGATGAGATTGTTATATGTAAATATATAGAGAAACTATAATATAGTTTATATATACAACTTTTAAAATATGAAAAATACTTATGCATTCTAGAATTAAATCATTTAGAAAAATAAAGTTAAAACTCCATTTTTACATTACTTTCCTAGTCTTCATATTCTTTCTACCCATGTTTGTAGGCACCAAATTTAATCTCTGTATCTAATAAAAAATCAAAAGCTTGAAAAGAGATTTGGCAGAAAACTGAAATCTCCTCAGAAAGGCAATTGCACTGAATCTGCAAACATATTTGTTTTTAAATGGACAGAAACTGTGTAAAATCGAGTGTGGTAAGTGCTAAAAAAATACAATTTAGGAAAAGAAATTGTGAGTCTGAGGGTGCTGATTCTCGGGGCTCAGCAGCTATGCAAAATGCAAGAATCTTACATTTCTCACATATTCTTTCCAATCAAAATGGAAACTGCTTACCAGCTGTCTATTTTTAATCACCACTTCTCTGTTTTGAGGAAGAAAGAAGAACTAGTGGGATTCTCCTTGTCTGTGTTTGTCTGCAGCATGGACAAAAGAAGCCTCTTCATGATGTGATTGTCCACAAACTTCAACACCTTATCTCGTGCCATCTTCTCCCCTAGTCCCACGTTTTGCACGCAGTTATACTTGAAAGTACGATATGACATTCCAAAGTGACATAAGCTTTTATACCCACTGCGTTGTATATAACGTTCTCTCCAGAACTACAAATCCAATAGTGCTTTCCAGTGATTAATTCTCAGAAAGTCGTTTCTCATTTTCCACCAAAATCCTCTTCCCTAATGTCCAGTCATTGCCTGTGCATGCTGTGGTCAGAGCACACTGAGATGAACTTCCTCGGTCACTCAGAGCCCATCTCCGTGCACCCTGGATATGAACTGCTTAGTGTGGTTCGTAGAGCTGTATTCCTCGGGCTGCCCTAGAAGACCAACTGCAGTTGTACTTCTGATATGGTTCCTCGTTAAGGACTTATGCTCCCTAAACCCAGAGATGCTTTGTTCTACAAGTCTAATTATTTCCAGTAGTTCTTTTCTCCATATAATGAAACTCTAAATGTTTAATAAATTCTTCAAAGGCTCTATGATAGTTCTTTAACATTTCCTACTATTTCCATCTAGTATGTCTTCCTAATGATTTTAAGAAAAAAGACAAAAAATAGGCAGAAATCTCTCTGGACTGGCATGGAGCAGTTTGCCAGTTCTAAGCAGAAAGATGCCTCATATACTTATTTTTAAGGCTTATACAGATTAATAGGTCTCATTTTGGCAGATTTGGACACGTCTGTAACATACTTTGATCCATTGCTGGCATCTGAACAATTAAGATCCTCACAGTACAGGAACTGTTCATTCACTCAATGGCATTTGCTAAAGCAGCAAAGTACAATTGCTTTTATTACTACTGTTAATGCTTGCTGTGCTTTTGAAGTTATTTATGTTGCCTGTTTGAGATTAGTTTTTAACCTATAAATTGAAGATAATTAAATTGACATTCCTTATAATGACTTATAAAATTAAATGTCTTATCAGACAGCCTATGTTTTGGCACCATCCCTATGATTAGAAGTTGCTAAAAATACTTAGAGCCACTTCATTAGATGAAGGGCAGTTATAGACTATGGTATCATATGATTTCTTTCATGTTGAGCTTGGAGATGAAGGAAAATGATCAACATTTTGTCTAAAGTAAAATTTCTGGATTATTTAATTATTTAATTTCTGGATTATTCTTGAAGAATAACCCCAGGATTATTCTTGAAGAATAACCCCAGGATTATTCTTCAGCTCATTGGAGAGCTAAAGTTGAAATTCAAACATGCTTCTGTTTAAACAGTCTGTGCCGTAGTAATTATTTAGTCCTGCCATTTCAATTAGAGATAACTAGTGTATAATTCTTGGAGTGGAAACTTTGGTTGAAGACTTTTACATGACCATTTCCTTTCTACAACTTTTAATATATTTTGAACTTGAATTTCCAATCATAAGACTTTTATTTTAAACTAACTACAAGCTAATCATATTAATTTCAGTAAAACTCATAGTACAAATGAACATTTCAGTGAGCCATTTAAGACATAATAAAACTTCCTGATTTTTGAGGATTTTCTTGATGTCTAGTGTTTTAAGTTCTAAGTGAGACCTCACAGCATCCCTCACAAAGTGCCACTGAATAACGTGTTTCCGAGGCAGGTGCAATGTCCCTAGTGCTCAGCAAGACTTCAGTAGCTGCACAAATAGGCAGGAGGGACAAAAAGTGATAGACAGACTTTCTTTTCTGTGATAACTATTTTTCCTTTTTTATTGCCTGAAAAAACCAGTACATAAAAGTAATGTGGTCAGTGTCCACCACTGGGACAAAGAGGAGAAAAACAAGTGGGCCTCTAACCTGTTACTCATTAAAAACGTGGTTTCCATTTTCTTCTGAGGCAGGCAGGGCATGCGAGCAGTTTTTGCTAAAAACCATGACTCTTCACTTGGGCCTACAGATGTCCAGTAGGTAACAAAAAGGGAAAAAAAAAGCTTGACCTTATTTCAGAACTTTGGAAGCAGGTGTGTTAATCATTTAGGAGAAGTAGGCAAATTAAGATGTATCCGCCTTAAATTTTACCTATCCTAGTTCATCTCTCTTCAAGACTGAGGACACTAAGGGTAACTAAAATAATATGTCATATTTTCAGGGATAATAAGTTGCCACCATTTTCAGGATCCAGCTCCAGGCCCCTTGTGTGGAGTCATGCTCGGAAGCCTGTAGCCATCATCCTAGTCCTATAGTCACCTGTGTCCCAGAAATACAGAGCCTTGCAGACAACCTTGTGATGAGTTCACCCTCCAGAGCAAAATCAACTACCCTGCTGTTCCAGTGATAGGTCCTTAGAAGATACAACACCAGAAATGAAACAATGATAGGTGGGCAGTGCTCTGCCCAGGACCCTTAAACACCTCAAATCAGGTAGCCAAACCACCTCTTCAGGCTCTTGTCTTTCTCAGACTAAAGCCTCTTCCTAGCTTCTCTGAGTTTCCTTTGTTACAAGAGTAGCTTCATTTCATTATTGCTGAGCTTCCTTTTATTTTTCTTACCTTTAAAGTCAAGCTTTGCCTTATACATTCATATTGCTGCTTTTGCTTTTATTATCACGAGTGCAAGGGTCCACTCTAGCTAGGGGGCATTTGACTCTCGTGGAGTGAATTATGGGCCCATAATTGCTTAATTATCTGCATTAAATGAGACTTTATCCTTCCCTGTTGTTTCTTCCAGCTCTTTTTAATAACAAAAGAGGAAGGTGACAAAGTGAGTATATGTTTGTGTATTGTGTTTGCAAATAACCCTGGACAGAAGAGTGTATGAGGTCAACCATGATCACCAGCAATTCTGGACTCCTAGACTAGAGTAAACTCATCCTTCAACAGCTGGAGTCACTGTCAACTTTACTGTGCTTGCTAAATGCATTAATTATGTTTTAAGCTCCGCCTTTGTCAGTGGTCATTATCACTAATTTCTCTGACCAAATCAGTGTTTCAAATTAAGGTTTGGCCAGGATAACTGAAGGATTTCTCTGAATTAAGGTAAGAGGGCATAAGGATGGGCCACAGTTGAGCACTACTCATAGTCTTGCCTTCGCTGGAGGTTACAGAAAAAAATCTGTAAGGAAGAACAGTTTAGAAAACATGGAGGAAGGAAATACTGGGAGTTCTTTAACTTTGATAACACCTCAAAGATTGCCCTGATCCTGTGAGCCATACTTACGTGTTAAGATGCAAAGGCATAAATTGTTGATGGCTTGTGAGAAAATGGTGAAGATTACACTTTCACGTATTGTAATACTCTGAATTTCCCTCAAACTAATCCTATCACATGAAGAATAGAAGATCTTGGTTAGCGAATACAATATAAGACTCTGTGAAATTGTTAATGAGAGACCTGGTGGAAAGAAAAGTGGAAAAGACTTTCCTGCCTGGCCGTGACAAGGGAACAGTACAGATGTGCCAGATGTAGAGGTTGGCGAATGCAGGGACAGATTCTGAGCACGAATAGGATCTCAAACCAAGCAGGCTGGATAAACATATTCTATTTAACCATTTTAAATGAGCTCACCTTACCTGTTAGACCAAAAAAAAGCAGAAGGAGAAGTGGTTTCATTAAATTATAACAGTGCCAGAAAGACAATTAATTTAAAACTAAAACAGTCCTATCACTGAATTTATATTAATTAATCTGTTTGTCAGCATGAGCAGAGAAAGACTCACATGGTCCCAGGTGTTGTGTCTGAGACAAGGAAGGAGAATCAGCTCTCAATGGCAGGAGTGTGATAAAGCAGGCTCTCCGCCAAGACAGCAAAATGAACACCAAATGAGAAGTCTTACACTGCTCTTCGCAATGGCGTGTTTTGACCTGTGGCTCCGGTAAGCTCCCCAGTTGCTTTGAAGTTGGCCCCGTTTGTCAAATCACGGAAAATTTTAAGATTTCACTTAGCAATGTAGCCTTGAGATGAAAGTGTGCCCACATGCCCTGAGGAAACCTGCTAACTGACCTGGTTTACTCACTTCACAGGATTTTAGTTTCTTTTATTTTCTGCATGGCTAATAAACCTGGAGAGAGACGTATATTAATAAAGAAGCTCACGGATGAAAATGATAATCTGATGGTGAAGATTTAGGGAGATTTGCATCAGGCCGTTTGAATGTGAATTCTAGTTTTGCTGCTTCCTTGCTGTAGAGGGGGCAGTGATCTATATCACAGTTTTATGAGGGCCACATGTGAGGATGCAGGCCCAGTGCTTACTATGGCTCCAGGCTGTTCTAGTTTGGATGTTGAACACTTCCCTGAGTTTCATCTCTGCTTAGATGGGTGCTACTGAGAGAGTGGGACAGTGGGGACTTCAGGAGATGGAACTTCCAGAGGGCCTTACTATGGGAGACACACTCTCCTGAAGAATTCTGTAATCCTGCTGGTCCTCTCTTCTGCTTTCCCGCTCAGAATCTAAGTGGTTCACTCTGTCACACTGTTTGTGCTGTGATTTTCTACCCTTACTAGAGGCCCAAGGCCACAAGTTGCCTGATCTTGGAGTGCAGCCTTCAAAACATGAGTCCAAAATTAACTTTTCTCTTTATAAGTTATTTGCCTCAAGTTTTTCATTAGCATCTAGACAAACAGTGATAGACTCAAAATATGTTAATTGCTATTATAATTATATTGTTTTATTTTTCATGTTTGAGACTTCCAAGGCAGGCTTCAAATCTGTAATCCTCTTGCTTCAGCCTCCCACATAGCTCAAATTGCTGCATTGGGTGTATATTCAAGCATATTACATGTATAAAGAGCAGTAGTACCACACTACCTCTCCTTATTCTTACTTCCTATATGGAAGCATTGCTCTTAGAGAGTCCTGAATTCATCTAATTCCAAGGTTCTCCAAACTTCCTAAGAATGTAATGAACATTTCCAAGGTAAAAGGACGAGGGGCTGCATCTTTGGTTTCCCAAACTTTGCTGGCATTATTACCTTTATAGAAAAAAAATTCCTGGAATTATCCCTTGAACTCCATCTCAGATTTTTGTACACTTACATTTTTAAGAAAATGTTAAATATTTATTGCTAATACAACAATTATTTATATAATTTTCAAACAATAATTTTCTTTTAACAGAGAACCATCGTCAGTTTGTCATTAGGGTTTGAACCTCTAAAACATCATTTTCAAGGGTTGGTCCTGCTCTCACCTTTTAACATATTGTTAGCACTGAATTTTTTTTTTTTAGGTTTTTTGAGACAGGGTCTCGCTTTGTAGTTCAGGCTGGCCCTGAGCTCAGCCTCAAACTCACATCACAGCAATCCTCCTGCCTCTGCCTCCCGAGTGCTGGGATTACAGGCATGAGCCACCACGCCTGGCACTGTGGTATGTGGTACTGATTGCTGGTGGATGTGAATCTCCACACCCAGTATGGTATATGGTTACCGGGGACCGAACCCGGGTCCTTGCGCTTACAAGACAGGCGCCAGAACCATTGAGCTAAATCTACAGCCCAAGCACTGAAATTTTATAATTGATAATTCAGTTTCATATGAGGAAAAAAACCAAGAACATCCAGAATGACTCAGAGAATTAGTTTTGTCATAGCTTTAGGGATAGCATTCTGACTTTAAGCAACCTAGAAAATCAGATACTTGTCTATTTTTTACAGAACTTCTAAAGAAAGAGATTTTTAAATCTGCCTAGTGCAGCTTTCCAGTGGTTTTCAGGACCACCTGACACTGGACCTTAGAGGAGCAAGAAAAATGTTGAGAATCGGATCCTGATTCTGTCACAGGTACTTCTCCACCAGACTCCCTGCATACTATTGCAGCTGGGAGAATAGGGTAGGAGGGAGTGATTCCTGCTCTGAAGTCACCACACAATCTGAAAGCTACTGAGTAATTTAAGAAGCCTTTCTTATTTATTTCTTATTTATTTATTTTTGTGTGAGTCATTTCGATTTGCTGGCCATTGTCAATCAGAACTTAAACTTCATAATTTCTCCAAAACTCTAGAAAATCCCACTTCCTCTTAAACTCTTAAAAACCTAAGTTATTCCACAAATTTCTTTCAGAAGTTTATTGTTAATTCTGAGGAATAAGATAACGGCTGATATTAAATCACACTAGTTTGAGTGAATCATAGCTCTCCATTGTTTGCATGGGACCAATCCATGAGTCTTTGGTGTGTCAAAGATAACTAGCTGTCCAGTGAGACTCACTGTGTTTTCAGGTGCCCAGAATATATTTCCCAGACCCTCACAGAGTGAACCATAAGGTCAAGTTTGGGCCCGAAATGTGAGTAAAATGAAGTTTGCTCTTACTGGGCTGGGGTTTGGGAAAATCAGCTCTGCCTGTCCCGCATTCTGCTCCACCAGTTCAAGACCACTCTTGTTGAAGATACAGACCTGCTAACAACTTTTTCAGGCTGTTTATGGAAGAGAAGTCCTGCAAGAAGGAAGGTACCCTAGGCTTATCTATGTTGAGGAATGACCTCATACTACATTTAAACTGTGACATGATCAGTCCAATTATTAAAACAGTTTAGCATATTCAGACCACTATAAATGTGTATTTTAAAATTACACTCTTGTAAGATTATATGGAAGTAGAGCTAGTTTAACTTCACTTTCATTTTTAACTGCCAAAATGTGCCTACAAGTACAGCAGTAAGATAATTTAAGAATGATGCAACCTAAAACATAGTTTAAATTTGTGATAATATTCCATAGTGAATTCCATAGACTCATGACAAACCAAAAATTAACGTTACAATTTCAAACCCAAGTTCATGATGAATATACTTAAAGACTTACTTTTGTTATCCAAATCACCAATAAAAGTGTTACTGTTAACATGTTAATGGTCCTTACCTGCTAACGATGACATATTAATAATGACGCCACCTTCGCCTCCATTTTGCTTACTCATGTAATCCAAACCAAGGTAGGTTCCGCTGATAACAGAAGCCTAATCCAGAGATAGAAATAGGAAAGACATTATGGACAATAGCTTTTATCATACATTACAATATTAAACATATTAACATTAGGTCAGATATCTAGAGATTTCTACAAGTTTAATCTATGCAACAGTTTGAAATAATTTTTAAAAATATTTTAAAATTACCCATCATTCCTGGGTTCTCTTGTTTGCCTAGGAGTTGTGGAGTTTGTCACATCTCTACAAACTTATTTCCTGCTGTGAAGCACTATGATAAAGGCTGTATCATGGGTGGTTTTGCCATTTTAATTCTCAGCATCTCTAAGAACTCGGTGCATTCTTTGTTTTCTTTTCTAAATACTGAATGCAAATTTTATTTACGTGGTTTCATTTTCAAGTATTCCACACTTATTTGCACTAATTAATTCTCCAGGATTTTGGAATCCAGCACAGCAGACATCCTTCATTTTCTACACAATTTTTATTTTCTCGTTTTCTCTTTCCAATAAAATTCTACCTTTGTTTTTCTCTCCATGTCTTTCCCAGGTAGTAGAGTAGGAGGTGATCTTCCACCCTACTGTAGACATGGATTGCCCTAATTCAGTCCCTGAATTCTCACTCCTCTTCACACTGGCTCTGTTAGGAGCCAGTGAGTGACCCACTTCCTGCTGTGACACAGGAGGGGCAGTCAGCTGGGGCCGGGGTGTGAGCAACCCTACTGCTGAGAAACCTATTTATTGCCCTCATGTGGAAAGAGATGGCTGTATGTGCATTGATCAAAATGGTTGTGTTGCTAACATCATGAAGATGAAGCCAACAGAAAAAGATGGCAACTGGGTGACATGAGAAGACAGTCCTAATGACTTCACTGATCACTGTCAAATAGTCCTGAATTCTCCTGTGAAATTGCACAACTGTTTTATCTTGTTTCAGTGGAGATTTTCTGCCACTCAGACGTATTGGCTTCAGTACTGTCTATCAGTTTTTATTTAATCACTGCTTACTGCCATACTTAGACTAGTTTCTTGTTTTCTTCTTCTGGATGAGCTCTTCACTGCTTTTATTCTAACATTTAAGAATTTACTACTGCACAGCGACCTACCTGAGTGGGATAAAACTGCTATTTGAAATCTTATTTTTCCTTCAGTGTTCAAAAATTTCTCTCTTTTCCACCTCATACTGTATAAAAGCGAAAATTCCCTTTTGATCTTTTAATTCTTGCTTTTTTAATTCTGTACAATACTCAAAGAAAATAACTGACTAGAGATGAGTCTGACACACTGGTATTTACCTTCTTTTTATTTAAAAAGTTTTTTATTTAATAATTGTTGAGAAATGCCTCTCCTTTCTAACAGTAGCTCTAGAATAACAACTCAGAAAGGTAAACTGAAGGTTCTATTCATTGAAGCTGTGTGCCAGTTTGACATTAAGTAGGCTTATGAAGAATGAAGAATTTCTTCACATGATTTCCTTTGAAAAGGAAAAAAAAAGTAAACACCGTTTATATATGAAGGAAAATATAGATGCTGGAATGATTACAGTCGGTATATTCTGTTCCTTTCTGCTCAAGCACACAGCGCATCTGGACACAACTGTTGTAGACATGGTGCTGTTAGTCTTAGACACTTACAGCACCACTGACATGAGCTGTGTGGTTTTCAGCATTTATTACATGCAGCCAGATGGAAAAGTTGGAAGATTTGAAATTTTATTTTTATGTTTTTGGAATAAGGTTTATGTGTAGGTTTTTGGAGGAGCAGAACAAAATGTTATTTTTCTTACTCTCTGTTTAAGAAGTGAATGATCTTTCAAGTAAAAGAGTTCATGGAATAAAGTCCCAAGACAGGTCTAATGGTTTGATTGTACATAAATTCTATTTTTCATCTTTTCTCCTTTAAACACTTTTCTTATACCACATATCCATTGTTAGAAAACCAGGGAATAAATATTTCCAGTTAATAGACTTTTTTGTCCTTAAAGGAATGTTTATATATCTTAAAGACTGGGTGATTATATCACACATCAGGAAAAGAGAAATTTATTAACATTTTTAGATAAAAATATAAAATAATTTAGTCAATATTATTATTTCAGCTTACTTCATGGAGAGTTAAAGTTTGATCCTATAGTTGATTCAAAAATCCTATGTCTAAATTCATCTGATTAAACAATAAACCAACTATTCAATTATTGAAATTTATTCAACTATTCAATTATTTGAAATGGTCAAATTAACATATACTTAACATTTTGGGTTATGAAGTGATAACACTTATATATGATCCAGAAGTGGTAATTATATTGTATTCCCAATATTAAATAATTTTAAAGTAATTGTTGCACTCTATAAAAAAACACACACACACAATGAAAACTCCTCTAGGCTGAGAAAAATTCTCTAGTAACAAAGATACATGGGTAAATGTTGATAGCCTACTAGTTTATCTACTCATTAGGCATTACATCTTCCCACAACATGCACACGTGTGCATACATAAACCCATTTTTCACTGATGAAATTTTCAATCTGTCACTTCTCTTTTTCCTATATTTTCATCTCCCTTTACTTTGTGGCTCAGTTTAGTTTATTTGTGGTTCTTACATTGTCCTGGAATGGAAATAATTCTAGGAGCTAAATTAAGCAACTTTGCTTTGTGAGTTCCTGTGTTTTCTTCAGCCCAGTTCTCAAAAAATGTAAATATAAGCATATCATCTTTTTTAAAAGCCCATTTTAATCATTTTTTTCATATTGAGAAGTTTTTTTTTTTTCCATTTTTATTTTAGGGCTAAAAATAATTTTCTTTCCCTTTAATGCAACTATTTATAATCTGGGAAATCCTTTCTCATATAGTTCAACTAGATCTGTCCATATTGTAAAATAGCAATGGAGGGAAATATGTACTAATTTAAATCATAATCAATATATTTTAAAGTAAAAAGTAACCATATTTAAGAATAATCTCTCCATTTCCTTAAGTCCTTACTAGATACCAAGTAGGGCTGAGAAGCTGATATTAAAATCAGACAGTGAGAAAATGTAGCCTTTGATACTTGGAAAGAAATACAATTGTATGACATTGTAGTAGATATTTCATATTAAACTCTTCAGTTCTCTGAGGTGGGGAAGGACGACCTCCCTTTTCAAACTGGGAAATTCAATGTCAGGGTAATTAGGTAATAGTTCACAAATTGAAAATTTAGGACTCAATTTTAGTTTTGACTAATTCAAAACCTAACCTTTTTATATAGCAAAATTCTAATCAATTAATACATTTCTGAAAAAATTATTAGCAATAGCTCTTTGTTATTTAATATTTATTTAATGATATTCAATAATTCAACATGTTAGTCGCATGTCCAAATTAGATTATAGCTCTGTCTGAATAGAGTTATTAAAACTTCAAACAGTTAAAATAAGAAAAGTATATCATATATTGCCTACTCAATATTCAAAACTAAATCTATTTCTGTCTAGTTGCCACAGTGATCATCATTATATTGTAAGGACTCAGCCTTTCCTGACATTTCTTGTGAGCTCTGAGCAGCTATGAATCGTAGTGTTGTTCCTGGACTCAGACAAAGAAGAAAGCACAAGACACTGTAGTGAAACAAAAGTCTGGGAAAGGTTTGGAGTATGTTATCGCTTGTGTTTAGATGTTCCCCCAAAGCCTCATGAGACTGGTCACAAGTGGGGGTTTTTTGAAAGCTAGTTGGGTCTACAGTATGTGACACTGGAATTGGTCCATACTGAAATGCTAGGCTGAAATGGGCTAGGATTAAGATGTGAGTGCTGCTCATCCCAAGTAGTCTGGAAAAGAAAAGAGAGGCAGTGCACCCATGTTTATAGCCACTTAGTATGTGACAGCTAACAACACAACTAGCCCATCAACTGGTGACTGGATAAAGAAGATGTGTGTGTGTGGTTTTTTTTAATAAAATAAAATGGAGCATTACTCTGCCATAAGAATAAATTTGAGTCATTTATACTCAATTGGACATACATTGAAGACATACTCATAAGTGAAAAAAATAGGTCACAGATGTGTCAATACCATATCTTTTCTCTGGTATGAGAAACTGAAGATATAAATGAGTTCTAAAATGTAGGATAGATATCATGAAATAGAAAATGTTCAGAGGGTAAAAGGGGGTATGAGGTAAATAAAGAAGGGAAAGAAAACATTTAATGGTAGAGAAAAGGAAACAAAGCCCATGTCTATAGGGGGCAGAAGAATGGGAAAATTGAGAATTAAGTTGTGCCATGCAGTGGTACAAATTCTCAATGTCAACTGTGATCATGATGTGTACATAAAATGTACCAATAAAATCAACTTTAAATAAAAGGAAAAATGAGCAAAAAGATGTTGTTGAAGTTACTTGTTGTTTTTTGTTCTTTTCTGCCTGCATTGAGCTGTCCTTCACTGCGATTCCCCTCTGTTATGTGCTGCCCTGCCATGGAGCCACCTAACTGTGGACTGGAACTTGTAAGAACCCTGAGCTGAATCAGCCTTTCCTCGTTTGACTTTAAAAGTTTTTTGCCTCAGCAATGATAGAAAAGTAACTAAAACAGTGTGTCTTGTGTGGGAAGAATGATGAGATCAGCCATGTGAAGACTCAAAGTAAGAAAGTTTGGTGAATGGGAAGTGGAAGGAGAGCCGATGGTGTCAGCCCTGATCTCTTAGGAAATCAACACGGTGCTGAAATGGAGAAATGGATACACATGTGTGCAAAACTGTACAATGGCATTTCGTTCAATGAACATTAATTGAAGTTCTACTCTATTAGAAAACAATAATTTTCTGCTTGAAGAAGCATGTGCAAGCATAAACCACAAACATACAGACATATACATACACAATAAAGCTGTAAATTGATATGTTCTATAAGGATATTAAAAAGATGTTGTGTATCATTTCAGAAGAGGGAGAGGTATGATTCTGGGAGTATAGGAGCTCAGTGGTAGAACACATGCAGCCCTGGGCTCGATCCCCAGCACAGAAAGACCCACACACACACACACACACACACACACACACACACACACACACACAGGCACTGGAAAAATTTGTGATGAAGTCCTTCAATTCAATGTTTACTAGAGGACGTGGGCAATAACACTGAAAAAAATGTTAAAGGATAAATATAGAACTACATAAGAACACAGAAACATCCAGAGCAAAGTCTAAAACAAACAGAACGTTATACAAACCACATACAAACATTAGTATTACTCAGTGAGATAATCAAGTTGGAAAAAGAGAGATTAGTCCAATTCTAATTTGGTTTTGTAGGGAGCTGTAGGTAGCCAGAAAAGTAACACAGTGTTTAACCTTGTGAAACAAAGATCATGTCTTACACTCTCTGTGTAAAATTAAGCAAATATCATCCACCCATGAAGTTAAGCTATGAAGTAATCTATATCAGCAAGTCACATGAAGACTCAAGCTGACTACATTTCACTGGCAAAAAGGGTCAGAGCAAAATTTCTCTGATTTTATTTGCAAATATTGTAGGTTCCTTCCAGTTTGGAGCAGGTGTTTCCTCATTCACACAGCCCACATTAAAGAAAATATGTCCTCCTACCTAGATGAAATCATTCAAATCCTATATTTTTATGATAAATGCCTTACTACTTTCATACTTTTTGTATTATCTATGTTCACTGCATGCTGCTTCTTACAGTAGGTTTCTCAGAGAAAAGACATAGTAGCTGCTTGTTTTGGATGCATTTAAAATAAGATCTTTCTATTCTAATGACTTTTATAATAACATATGTAGTAATTACTGATAAAGCTATTAAAGTTCTCCACAGCAATGCAAAAGAGAGAAAACTAGAGTTGAATTCATCCGTTTTCACTGGGTATAGCAAGATTTTAAAAACTCTTATCATTTAATGTGGCTTTTGATAAGGGACATGTGTATAAAATTTCTTAAAATTTCCATTGTTCTCAATGACTGCATATTCAAAAATTTTTTATTTTATTAGCAAACAAAGGATGTAATTCCATATGATTCTTATAAGTCACAGGCTACCACTAAGATTTTTAAAGAGTATCATTTTCTTACCATCCCCTACACTTAATTATTCAATGAGTTTAGGAAAGGAATGGACAAGTAGTAAAACTAAGAAGAAAATAGTAAATTTTAAGGTATAAAATAGAGTAGGAAAAATAAATATAAAAGGCTTAAATTTACAGATGCAAGAAATAGTTGTGATGTAATTTTAAAAATAAGCAACCCAATATTAGTGAAACAGATTTAATGTAAAATATTACCTTTACTTTCAAGATAAAGGTAAATGTGAATTGAAAGAAAATTATGAAATATTATTTTTACATCTGGAAATAAAGAATATAACTTAAACAGCACACCAACGATGAATAAATTGTATCACTGGCAATTTATGTTCTGATAATTATGGGTTGATGATATATAGAGTACAAACTAGCAAAACTGTTGAAAAAAGTAGGTAAACTGACATATGCATTTTTGTTGAGAAACTGACTCAAAGGATTGAAGTAAAACAAAATACAATTGACATCCAAACCAAATATGAGCATAATAAAGTTATAAGATAACATTATTTGCAAGCAAAGACACAAAGATTAAAGTTGGTATTAACCAAGAAAATTCAATAGTGCGTTAAATATAATGTACCATAATAAAAATATAGCCAAAAGTTGTCAGTATCACAGTTGAAAAATATTCCATTTATTTCACTTTATTATTTCCCTAACATAGAAGAAAATCACAGAACTATTCAAATAAGGAAAAGAAGCCATCAGAGTCTCTCCTAGGATTCCAATTAGAACTGTAGAGTCATTTTGATGAAAACCAGTTGGTTAAAGACCACCTACACACCTTTGTTAGAGCAAGGCTTACAATTTGGTGCTTTGCTGAGGTATTATAATTCTAATAATTATAATACCTAATATCTAATAAATATAATAATTATAATTATAATTATCTCCAAGTACCACAGTTAATTTAATTAACCTTGGATATTTCAATTTAAGTCAAGATTTATTCTCTAAGCACTGTTGTAAAGGTAGTGTTGATTTTTGAGAGAAATAGAAATGCAGCCACGTTTCTGTATCTATGGAGTTTTTAATCCAGAAGGAAGATACTCATGACATAGGAAGTTACTCACTGTATACATATGCACATACGGTGGCCACACTGTATTTTATTCTCACCTGCTTTGCAATTCTAGTAAAGAATAAATGTAGAAAGGGCAGGGTGACCAAAGTCCATCAGACATTTTGTATTTGGGTTTTACTGAAGCTTAACAGCTTAAAAACAGAGTAATCAAGAAACTTGTGATAAAACAGATGAAACAGATAGTTATATTGTTGAATTTTATATTTTCATCATTGGGTCAGAAGTAAATAATCAGCAAACATTCTGGAAACTGTATACACAAATATAGATTTTGAGGACAAATAAACTCATAAATTAAAAGTTCAGTTATAAAGGACAATCTGCCAACACCACCACAGGAGAAACCACCAACTCCTAGCCCTGATGTACCTTGTTGGTTCCTCTCAGCACAGGGCCTCAGAGGCAACTACCAAACAAATGACCTGGTGAAGAATGAGGCCAATTCCTTGGAGAAGAGGTAAGTGAAAAAGACCTGGCTGCTTGAGGGCAAAAGCAGAGATGAACCAGCAGCACTGGCAGCAAGAAGAGCCCACAGCTATTGTAACCATCAAAAACAGTGTAAAGCTTCACCCCGAGAGAGAGATTTCTTATTGGTGATATAAGGGCTGGAGACAAACTCACTCACTTGCAGCTCCTGGATCCCATTTTATTATGGGATTGTGCCAGTGGGCACCTGTACTGCAGTTTCACTCCATGACTGAACTGTTATTGTAGTACAGAGACTGTGGGACAGATGGCCAAAGAACAGACAGAGAAGGAGAGGATTTGATATAGAGCCATTGAGATGTCCTAAGTTCAAGGTCAGACCAGGAACGATTCAGGGCCTGCATTCCCAGGTGGGAGGGCAGGTTTGGTGAATGTGTACTCCAGAGGTGGCTCAATTTCATGGTGGTAACATTGGATCCAGCAGTTGGCTTGAGTCCTGGCACTACAACACTATCAATGGATGCCAGTCGTCTGACTGCTTTGCTGTGCTCTACCTGTGTGACTCGGCTTAGCAGCCTCAGCCTGGCATCCACAGACAGGGAGCCTCCTGAATGGGCCTGTGGGGGGTGTCACATCACAAAGGCTGTGAGGTAGGGCAGAGAGGTCTTTGACTTGTGGGATTTCAAAGAGCAGATTCTTTAAGGAAACAGTTCATTTGGAAATATATAGGAATTTTCTTGACCCATTTTTTTTCCTTTACTTTTATTTTTGTGTGTGGTGTATGGATATCTATCTCTCATTTTCTTTTTCCTCTTTGTTTCTTTGCTTATTTTTTGGTCCTCTGTTTTCTTCTTTTCATTTTCTTCTTATTCTTTATTCATTACTTTTTTTCCCCCTTTTTATTCTACATCTTATTTTTTGGAAAAGTATGTCCTGGACAAAATAAGCTGCAATCTCCCCTTCCAAATAAACAGAGGTGGCTGGATCCTGGAATAAAGGCAAAGGCCAAAATCTAGCCACACCAAGAGTAAATCATTAACTAAAGATCTTCATATTAGTAATAAATCTTTCTAGTATAATTGACCCATAAGCCTCAGAAGACCCCAAATTTCCACCAAATGGTTCTTAGAATTCATAACCCTATTTAGCAGTGTAGTAGAATAAAAAGTCAACACACAAAAATCAGTAGTGTTCCTGTACACTAATAATTAACTTACTGAGAAAAGTTGTGAAAATAATATCATTCATAATAGTAACAAGTGAAATTAAATACTTAGAATTAACCTACTCAAAGAAGTAAAAGACCTCTACAATGAAAATTATATTACCCTGAAAAAGGAAATTGAAGGGGAAATCAGAAAATGGGAAAATATCCTAAGTTTTTGGATAACAGAACTAATATTGTCAAAGTGGCTGTACTTTCAAAACTGATCTATAGATTTAGTGCCATCCCAATAAAAAATATCAACACTATTTCTCACAGATCTAAAGAAAACATTAAAAAATCCATATGGAATCAGAAAAGATCCTGAGTAGCAAAAGCAGTCCCGAGTAGTAAAAGCAAAGCAGGAGGACTGCAATCGTAGATGTGAAGTCATACTACAAAGCTACAGCGACAAACACGGCATGACACTAGCACGAGAACAGACAAATGGATCAGTGCACCAGGACAAAGCCTCAAGCACAGCCAGCTCTTTGCCTTTGATGAAAGAGCCTGAAACATACTTTTTATCAGGTAATTGTGGGTAAATGGACATTCACATTCAGAAGACTGAGCCTAGACCCATGTATCTCCCTATCTCATAAGCTAAACTCAAAATGGATCAAAGATATAAATATTAAAATAGAAGCAGTTGATTTTCTGGAATGCAAAACAGGTAAAACTCTTGAAGACACAGGTAGGCAAGGACTTTCTGAAAAGAATCCAGTAGCACAAGAAATAGTATCAAGAATCAGCAAATGGGAATTTATCAAATTAAAAACTTTCTTCACAGCAAGAGAATCCCTAGAGTCAAGCAACCATGTAGAATGGGAAAAAATTTCCAGCTATTATTTGGACAGAGGATTAACATTTAGAACATATAAAGAACACAAAACGTAGATGTCCCCAAATTTAAAAAAAACAGTTAATGAATGGACCTTTTCTCAGAACCTATTTAGTTCAATCAATACATTAAAAAATGTTCAGTATTACTACAAAATATAAATTCAAACAATACTTTGATTATATCTTACTGTAGAAAGAATGGTTATCATGAAGAATGCAGGGAATAGCAAATTCTGGTGAAGGGTGAAAGAAACACGCCTCCATTGTTGGTTGGGAATACCAACTAGTACAATCCCTATGAAAATGAGTATAGAGATTCCACAAAAAACTAAAATTAGAAATTCCACTGGACCCAATTGTTCTTCTTCTAGTAAGAGTCATTATATGACAGTGATACATGAAGATGCATGCTCCTAGCAGCACAATTCACAATAGCTTATACATCTGTTAATAGATGAATGGATTCACTTGATATTTATACCCAATGGAATACTATTCTGTCATAAATAAGAATAAACTTGAAGCATTCACAGGTAAATGGATACCATAATATTAATAAATCAGACATCCATGCTTAAATATCATGTGGGTTCTCTTATATGTGAAACTCAAAATGTAAGAAGTAAAATTAAATATAGATAACAGAAAGTAAGAATAACTTTTAATTGGAAATATGGACCAGAAATGAAAGTAAGCAAAAGTAAGGGAGGTAAAAAGGCTGAGACAATAAAGAGTTCAAAGAAAACAATGGAAATAGACCTTTTGCAAATTGTCAGAGCACCAAGAGATGGAAGGACCAGGGATAAATGGAAGGAATGGGCAGCAAGAAAGAATAAAGAGGTGTTTTGTATATGTACCCACCCCACAATATATGTAATCATTATGTACTGCACACATATACTGATACCAATAAAAAATAGAAGTTACATTTTTTATTTTTACTGTATTTCTGCCATATTCTAGCATTTATGAAGGTTTATTCTTTAAATAAAGAAAGTAAGTTCGGGTTTGGCAAGCTTATTCTATAAAGGATCAAGTAATTGCTATTTTAGCTACTTCCAGTCATAGGGTTTCTGTTACAGTATTCCATTCTGCCATTCATTATAGCATATAAGTAGCCACTGGCAAAGCCACCATGACAATGGCTGTGCTGCAGTACAACTTTAGGGACAATGAAATCTGAATTTTATGTATTCATATATTTTATATTTTTCCACCATCAAAAAAGGTAAAAACCATTTTTGTCTTGTAGGTCATACAAAAACAGGTGTCATATAGGTAGGAGTAGGTCAACTGTTGAGTTAAACAACAAATTATTCTTACTTTTTATTTCCTCCCAATATCTCAAACAAGCCTATTTTAATAATTCTAAGTCTTACATGTCTTCCTAATTGTAAAATGAAATGCTTTTCCCCTGGCATCCATAACTCCCATTTTCTATACTGTAGGTCATTGTTTTGTTTTGATGAAAGTTTAACCTTTATTTTCCTGTATAAAAATCATGTTATCAAATGAGTTAGGCAATTAATATGGATCAGACAGCTTACCAAATTAATCTGCAAGGTTTTTTCCCAGTTTTTTTCATTATTCACTCCAGCATTATTGACCAAGATGTCCAATCTTCCAAAGTAGTCAACAACTTTTCTAAAAGTGCCTGATTTTAAAAAAGACACCATAGGTATATTTTACTGTTCACAGAACCATTTACATGTAACACTATGCCAAGTAATAAATTTTTATTTATCTTCCCTTACTGTGAAAATTATACACATAACCTGCAATTTAATTCCCTGTTTCTCAATGTGAGATATATGGGGCAGTAGCCTCAATGAACATTATGCTGGAAGTTGTTAAAAACAGGATTTTGTGCATACCAGATACCCACTGAATCAACATCTTACTTTACCTTTAGATGGTTTGAAGGTGTTTTCAAGGTCTAGAAGCAATAACTTAATGCAGTACATTTTAGGGAACTGAATATCCTAAGGCAAAAGCTGTTTGCACCAAAGAACTTCTTGAAGTCAGTTTGCATTTGTGGAGCCCATATCTTCCCAGCTCCAGTCAGCTGGGAAGTTACTGGGCTACAGCATAGACAAACATCTTTTAGTAATAAGTTATTTTATGCTTATAGGTTATTATGCTAACACAATTTTCTTATATATTCAAGTCCATTATGACTATCCAGGAAGATTTTATATTCTACTCATAAAAGCCTACTTTTCATTCAGTTGATTCTATAAAAGTGATGATATTTTTGTGCTTGCTATTTTATTTCTATTAATATATGCAACTATATTACTAGTTTGCATTAAAACAATGTTCAACCAGAGCAAAGTCTGGATTCTGAGGCCTCAGTATCACCAAATTCATTATTTGATGACCTACTCAATTCTTGAAAATTCTTCTTATCCGGTTCAATCTAGGCCTCCCCATCTTAGTGCTAAGAAACTCATTATATCTCAAAGCAGAGTTTTATGTAGTTCTGTTGATTTAAACTCTTTCTGAGGGTCTTGTATTATTCAGCCTGGTTCTTTTACATGCGAGTATAGGTAACAATGTAGTTGTTATTCCAAAGGAGAGCAATGCATTCTCAGATCTCCAAGCTAGCATATGTATTCCTTTACATAAACAGAAACTTATTTTTGGTTGAAACAAATCTCTAGAATTACTAACAATCACCAAATACATTTGCAAAGGCATTGACCAGTTCCTAAGTGGAAAATCTGTTATGCTAGTTAGTTGCTGAAAGCGTCTTCCAGGCTTTCTAATATGTACCCTTTTACACTCACTCTACTGGAATGGAAAACAACAACAAAAAATAAAAACTGTTTAATTTTGAGTGGAATTTTAAAACTGTTTCTGAACATCTCAAATTGGTTCCAGAAAAGGTCAGTCATGGAATACTGTTTTCTTCCCCCCTTGTATCCTAAATTGGTTCCACTTTTCAAAACTCTACAGAAACTCTCCCATTTTATTGGTAATTAGATTGTTAGATATGTGTGTAATTTTTCTTTAATTTTCTTTCTTCATTCTAATCTCCAATATGTTTCTTATGTCCTGCCTTTACTGATGGATATCATTTTTTTTCTGACATCCCACTGGGCTTAAATGGCTTTTAGTTTAGCTCCTGTAATATTGTCTATAACTTATCTAAACTCTTTGCACTGCTGTTTGTTAATTTGTAAACTGAGTTATGTCTAGATCATCTCCATAGTCCTCTTTCTGCTCTATTTTATAAATTCAATGTGTACATAAACAGTTTTAAAACTTGTAGTCAACATTAAGTCCTAAAATTGAAGGCACTGTTGACGTGCTTTCCTGTGATGCTGATAACTGTCAATGTGTGATTTCTCATGACAAATATGCTTTTCTAGGTCACTCATTATCTGTTTGTGTTTCTCCCTTGAGTAGTTTGTTCACAAAGCATTTATTTTCAACTCTGCAAAGCAAAGCAGCTGAGGTTAAATATCATATGTGAAACTATACAAATTTGGACTGAAATAGTTTTCCGAGTGTGTATACCCTTCTCCACTCCTTGGGTGCTGGGTATGACATTACTCTGTTCTTAAACCCACGTGTCATGTGCAATCAACAAAGTTATCCAGGGCAATTACACCAGCTCTGTGTTTATAGAGCTATACTGTTGCCTGTCGTGTTACAGCTCTTTACAGCATTTGTGGATTTTGATTACATAACTTCCTTTAAAACATTTTCCATGAAGTATAATCCTTTCTAAAATAATCATTCATTTTCTCTCTTCCAGGATGTCCCGAAATTTTCGAAAGAAGTTCACATTTTTGGTATCCCGGCAGAGGGGCGCTAGAGCACCATTTGTGGGATGTATCTGGCTCCTGGACTAACAATGTGTGCACCAATTTATTCAGGCTCTTTGAATAAAACTTTATGAAATGCAAGTATCTTTTTTCTACTTTCCCTAGGAAAAGGATATTTTCATGCAAATCTCTTGGGCCCTCCGTACGAACAGCTGTGTTCTGTCCACAGCAGTGCTGTCCGGTATGCTGCACAAGAAGATGATCTATTTTAAGGGCGCCCACAGAAACAGGAAAGCATTGAGGAAAGGCTGATAGAGACCTTTCTTCTGCCATTCTAACAACGTGCCCTTACTATTATTTCAAAAAAGCATTTCAATGGGGGAAAACCAGAGAAAACACAAGGCTGAAAACCTCTACGATCTCTCTGACAACGTCGTTGAATTCTCGTTCTAATATGTCCTAAAGACAAACACGGCCACATTTGATTATCATTGAACCGGTCTGTCTCCAGCTTTCAGAGAGGAGTTGTTTGTCACAGTGCTCCGGCCAATTTTAACTTCCAAGGCCCGCCAACAATCGTAATCATTTAATAAGTGCTGTAGCAGCAGCATCTCTCAGTACACAAAGGAGTTCTGATTACATTCTGTGCTGCCAAGTGACTAAAATGAAAGGATTTCTCAGGCGATCCTGTCTCTCCCTGGGTTTATGACCGCTGCTTGTCAGTAGGCAGGGAACAGTCCGGGCCATCTTCTGGAGCTGAGGTGGCTGCTCTCCAGGAGGCGGCCAGGCTGGCGCTGTGCCTCGGCCTGCTCTGGCCCGGGCTGCCTTCAGGTCGTTGCTTGTTCAGGGTGTGTTGGGAGCTCACGGATTGATTTCCCTGTCTTACCTCTCAATTGTTCCTGGTCGGCCACATCACACTGGATGAAGAGAGTCTTCTCGGGTTCAAACAGCTCATCCAGCGCGGCTTTGCACTTGACACCTGCTTCGAGATTCCAGTCCACCAGCGCGACCTGTGAGGGCGGGAGCCGGTCAAGCACAAACAAACAGGAACAAGACGCCCCTGCGAGATCTGAAGTTGGGAGAAGTTTAGGTTCTATAGCGGTCTTCCCAGGCTCGGAGCAGCAGCTTTTGGAAGTGACAAGGACGGGAGGCTGCACGTCCCGCCACCTCCCCGGAGCCCGGGAGGCAGGCGCGGGAGACAGACGCGTCTCAGCAGTCCCTGCTCGCTTACCTTGGCGCCCTTGTGCAGCAGCTCTTCCGCGAAGGCTCTGCCTATGCCCTGCGCAGCGCCGGTCACCAGCGCCACTTTGCCGTTCACATGCATGGCTGGTCACGGCTCGCGCTGGCAGGCGCTGTGCGAGCTCCGCGTCTCTGCGCCGCAGCTGCTTTTATGGCCCCCTGAGCGCGCGCCCGCCCGCCCGCCCGCGTGCAGCCGGCCAGGCGCTCTCCTGCCAGTGGGCGGGGATGAAGCTGTCAAGACCGCGTCCGGAACCCGGGCCTGCGACACCTGCCCCCGGGGACTCCAGGGGGCCCGGCTTTGCGATCTTTGCCTTCTAGACTTGCCCGGAGCAGCCAGTGCCGAGCCAGAACTTCCTCCTTTGCCTCGGGCTGCGTGACTGGTGGGAACAGACGGATGAAGAGTTATTTCTTTAAAAACAAAAAAGTTTCCTTCACTGTCTTAAAGATCTACCGGAAAAGAGTAGAAGAGCGAGGCTTGGGAGCTTGGACACCATCCCCTTCACCCCAAACGGAAGCAAACAATAGAGCAAAGTAGCGATGTTGCTCTTTTGTCTGTTTTTGTATGAACCGGCCCCTCCAGGGCACTGAGGTAGGGGTGAGAAGGGCAACAGTGATCGCCATGGACACCGCTGTGTTTCACTGACTTGCGTTTCTGATACGCTGTATGGAGTCTGGAAATGGAAAGCGATCTTATTTCTGGCCTGAGCCCTCTGCATCCCACCCTTTCCCAGCGGGAACTTGGAGCAGCTGTTGCCCATGTTGCCCGTGCGTCTCAGATCAGCGTGGATTTCTGTGTCACCGCGAGTGTGCCTGCAGGAATTTCCAATATCTCCTCGATATCTCCTCCTCCAATATCTCCAGAGTTCCTGGAAGCCGGGCCAGTCCTGGATTCAATGGAATGTTTACTCACTGAATCACACGTGCTTGGAGGCTCAGAGCTTAGAGTAGGACCAAGCCCTCCAGGAACTCCTAGCTGGAGAAACGCGTGGATTTAACCACTGTTACACTAACTGGTCTCAGTTTTCCACATTAATAATGATGGGCTTCAATTTTGTAGGTTTGATTGGCATTTATTTTGATAAAGAAGTCTAAGCTCTTGGGGGAGTAGAATTCTGGGGAAAAAACATCCTTTGCAAACTTTCTTTGCTTTGGAGAGGACACACACACAAACCGCTTCTGACAAGTTCAGTAGGGTAAAGCTTTTGGGAAGACTGTAAAATAAAATGCATGTTGTTGATAACTCACCAGGGACAAAAGCCTTTAAAAGATGATTGGAAAATGAATCTTGAAAAAATGTTGGGGAATTAAGACAGGAAGATATTTATATTTTATTATGATAACTGGAATTGTAATGTGAAGAGTACATGGAAGGACCAGATTGGCAGAGAACAGCAAAGGGTTAAAAATAAAATAAAATAAAATAAAATAAAATGAAAACTGGTGATGGCTTATATGGAACATAGAAAAAGAGATGGAACAGATCCTTTGTCTGAAAGAACTGACTAAAGAGACATAAAAGAAAGTGCTGAAATATTTTGGGAATGAGTTGGGAGACTAAGATTCTCCTAGCACTGACAGCACTGACTGGGACAAATAGTTTGATAACAAAGGAATGGTCTGGAATGCAAAATACTTTGATGAACACCAGGGAAAGAAAGATAGCAAAATAATTTCAGCTTTTCAGGACAACAATATGAGTACATTCAGAAGATGCAGAAGCCAAAATGCTGAAATTTAAGGAGAAAATAACTGATAAAGAGACATACTGCCATGAATTCAAGACCAACGTTATGTGGAAAAAAAAAAAAAAAAAAGACTGGATAGTTTGTTGGAAGATGAAAGAGCATAAAAGCTTATGATTTAAGAAAGGACAGAATTCAGATTAAAAGACTAGATGTCCAGGAGAGTGAAAACTGAAAAAATAGGAAGTTTTGGGTGTGGGTGGATATGGTTTAAAGATTCCCACAGCAAAGGTTTGTACCAGTCTCCACTGCAGGCAGTTGTGTGACCCGGGGCAAGATGCTTCCACTCTTGAGGCTCCAGATTCTTTTCAGTAGAGTAGCAATTACCTGGTGCATGCAAAGCACTATTATAGTGGTTGGCCCAGAGTAACAATGCAATAAATATTAGCCCCCACTAATTGCTTCTTGATTATTAATAAATCATGTATGCTAGAGGAAAAAATTAGGACCACAAAAATAAATGGTTCTTTTTCTAGTTAGGAAGAACTGGGTTCTAGGGGAAAATGAACATCCCTTAATCCCTATTTTTAGTTTCTACTACCAACCACCTTAGTTCAGAGCTTTCTTCTGTGTCCTATCAGAGTAGCAACAGCAGTTAGACTTTTGAATTATTTCCTTTCCCTCAAACTTCTTTAATTCAATTCAGTTCCCGCACTCATCCCAGGAAAAGTTCTAAAAACTAGATCAGTCTGATCATGTTTAGACACGGCATTGCACGTGAAGGGCTCTGTACCCTAAAACCTTTTCATCTGTGTTCTGGGAAGCACTGTCAGTCAGAGCAACCTCATCCTTCCATCCCCGCCACTCTTTGCTGCTCCCGGGCACCCTTCCCCTCCCACGCTCACCACCGGCTCCCAAATTCCCCGTGTTTTCTTTTCTTTGGATAGTTTCCAGCATAGGTGGATTTGTGTGCCCAGTGTAGGTTGCATGAAATACAGATATGTATGAGATACATTCAGTAGAAGCCAGGAATTTTTAAGGTGATTTCTCATATGCTATGATGATATTTTTATAGAACACAGAGAAGGAAAAATAAATTGATATGATTTTTGAAGAAAAGTTTCAAGCTTTGACTGTTTTATATTAAAGGTACATTTTGATGTAAGCATATCTACAGAAGTCCTGAAGTTATACTCTGGTGACAATGTGTTTGTCCAGTTCACAGCAATACCAGAGACAAAAGTAGGAACCCAAACTACTCAAAAATATCTCTGAGATATTATATATAGTTATATATAGATATATTTTCAGGAAACCAAAAATACACCCTTCACCCAATACATGTATTCTGTACCTCTCTGTGATATTTGATATGCTTCTGTCAGCTTCTATGCACACACTGTTATTTACTTTCATTTATAACAGTTTTATAGCTTGTGTCTAAATGTCCTCACCAAGCTTCACGCAACCATAGCCAGGATTTTTTCAGAGTTTGCTGGATCTAGAGCATATGATGCTGGGATCAATTCATGGTGCAATGCTAGGGTCAAGGCCCTAGGAGGAAGAGCATGAGGGCTATCCATCCCGAGAAGGCCCAATAAGATAGAAGGCATAGAAAAAGATGTGGTTATCTTTTACTTATTTTGTTGCCTTCTGCTTACCAAGAACTTTTTCTCCCCTGTAATGCCCCTCTGCCATGACACAATGCTTTGGGGCTAACAGATGGTGGACCGAAACCTATGCAAACTGTGAACTCAGTAAACCTTTCCTTCCTTACCTTGTGGCTTCCAGGTATTCTGTGTCAGTAAACAAGAAAAAGTAACTAAGACAAACAGTTATAGTTTCCAATTACCACAGTGACTTATTATTAGAGGTATAATTCACTGCCAAAAAAAATTAAATCAGAGAAACTAACATCCTTACAACTCTGTGAAAATGTTTCTATTTATAGATTGTTTTGTTTAGTTTATTGAACAAATTTATCTTAAAATGAAAACAAGAAAAATGATGCATAATTAAAGGGGTACTTATTCCCTGAATCCATTAAAGTATTAATATTGAACATTTATCCAGGAGAAAGCATCTCATAATAGTCACAAAGCACAATCTTAGGAATCAAACTGACTGGGTCTCCTGTGACCTGATCGTGGGCAAGTTACTCAATACCTCTGAGCCTCAGGTTCCTCATAAGTCAATGAAGATAATAGTATCTTTTCTTATAGTTGTTGTAGAAGTCATACTAAGAAAAACAAATACAATTCAAGAGTTTGAACCAATAGCTGTCATATAGTAAATGTTATGTATATATTATTATTATTATTAAGCACTATAATTATATAATTAGATCTATTATTTACAAGCAAACTGTGAAGTAGTTATTATTGTGGTCATTTAACAGATGAGGAAAACAGGTTTGGGGAGTCTGGAGAATTTGGCCAAGGTCATTTATCTAGAATATTGGGGGAGGAGGCTTTGGTGAAAGAATGGCTGACTCTTGAATACGATGTCTTTTTGAAAACTACATGTTCTATTTTGATATAAAAAGTTCTATTTTGGTATAATTGTGGCAGAGAAGTACTTTTGGTTATGTCTGAATAATGATTGCTTTGAGAATTATAAGTCAGTGGATTTACCTTGAAACCAGAATTCTTGGGCCACATTTATATTCTCACACATTATGGACATTCTTAGCTCAGTTTTGACCTCAAATAGACTCATTTTAACTTAATTTCTCTTCAAGTTTCATGACTAGTGTAAGCACCACATATGCATCCCCAAATTTCCTGCTTATAGGTCAGACTTCTTACTTGAGAGTTATAAATTTAACTAATTTTTAAATGATCACATACAAATCAATACAGAAGTGGGTCTTTTCTTTATTAAAGCCCAAAGAATAGCAACAATAGCAAAAACAGTGCAGAAGGAAGATTTTGCCAGTGTTGGGATCTTATGTTCTTCATTTGGCTTTGTTACCTGTTTTAGTTTGGGTGTATGTATCTGGAATTCATGTATTTGAAGCCTAATTCTAAAGACATATCTTGATAGTATTTGAAGGTGGGGCCTTCAGACGATAATTAGGGTCAGATGAGGTCATGAGACCTCCTTTGCGATTTCATCAGTGGTGCTACAAGAAGAGAAGAGAGATTTCTTTTGTTCTGCACCCTCCTCCCCTTGTAAGGCCCTATGATGTCTCAGGACTCCAGAGTTCTACCAGCAAAAAGGCCTGTGTCAAGCACTGCCTCCCAGACTTGCATCTCTAGAATCATGAGTTAATAGACTTAGGTTTATAACTTACCCAGCAAATTTTGCTATAAGAGCAGAAAATAGATGAGGATATGAACACAAGATACAGTAGAGATGACTATTTTTTAATACCTATTATATTTGTTTATTTATTTGTTATCTCATTTAACTCTTTTTATCAACATAAGGATTCTTAAAATTTTTATAGATAAACTCAGGCTCATAGGAAAAAAGCGACCTACTCAAGATTACACATAAGCTGAAACCTCAGTTCCGTGGTTCCCATGCATTAGCAGATGTAGGTTCAGATGCAGTTTTTCCCCTTTGTTAGCTTACAATCAGAGGGTGGTTACTGAACTTGTCTGAATTTCCTGAACTGTTAAATGGCTAACAAATTAACATTTCTTAAAGCACCAACTTCAGTACTTTGCATCTTTCTCAAAGATCATTATAATCATTACTGGAATTAAAGACTTAGGTGAAAATAGAAAAAAGAATGACGACAACAATAGATGTTCAACAGCAGGAAACAAATGTAATATTATCAACTTTTTCTGATGTACTAATTTGCTATGTCTGTCATAGAAAACTACCAAAGATTTGCTGGCTTATGTGTAGAAATTTATTTCTCACAGTCTAGGCAGAAAGTCCAAGGCCAAGATGTTGGCAGGTTTAGTTTTTTGTGAGGCTTCTCCTTGGCTTGCAGAGAGATGCTTGGTGTTATATTCTTGTGTGATCTTTTCCTCTTTGCCCATGTGCTCCTGTTTTTTACCTCTGGGTCCAAGCGATGCTGGCAGACTGGATCGGGGCCCACTCTCCTAGGTCAATTGTAACTTAATCATACCTTTAAAGGATCTGCACCCAGACACAGTCACAGTGTGAGGTTCTAGGAGTTGGGCTTCAACTTGAGAAGTTGTGGGGAGGGGCAGGTATAATTTATTCCATGACATAATAAGCTTGATAATTTGGAAACTGAAGCCTATTTACTGACTGAAGTATCAGAAACATATACATTGACTCAGTGTTGATATTGTCCAGGCATCTCATAATCTCATGACTGGCTGGAACCAGGAGAAGAGGAAAACAAGAGAATCAAATGTTCAATGAAGAACTGAAGACTTACCAGCTAGACACATGACAATCTGTGAGGGAATGAGAGGAAAAAGCAAAGTGGCCCCAAGGACTAAAAACTTACCAGAACAATTGCTATATTCGTTTCCAGTATTGGCAGACTTGAGTTGTTAATAACTAAAGTGATGTCAGTTCAACATAATATACTCATATTTTGCACAATTTATTGAATAAATGTTTCTTGGACACTAAGAAAAATATGTTCTGGCACTAGAACTTGAGGGTATGAAGTAAATAGAACAAAGACTCATACTCTTACAGATCTTCAGTCTTTGTTGAGAGGAAACAAAAATTCAGAGCTAGAATTTCAGAGTTTGGGACACACGTCTGGGGAAATTTACACAATAATGCAATTCTCATGTAGGAAAGGCTATTTGTCTTGAAATGTGAAATATGGCTAGGAACATAATAGTTATTAGGAAATGAAGGGAAAGGTACAGAAATGAGGGTCTCAGAAGGTTAATTCCAAGATGAGAGGAAGAACATTATTTCAGGTAAATTAAATCAAAAGAAAGCCTAGAGTTTGGAACATTAATGGAGTATATGGGGATGACAGAATGTGAAACTAGGGAGGAAAGTAAGCCATTATAAATATTTTAAGCCATAAAAATGGGCTATGGATTTTACTCTTGAATAACTAGAAATCACTGAATAGCTTTAAAAACTAACAAGACATCTCAGATTTGGATAATACGAAGTTCATCTTGATAGCCCCTAGAGGATGAATTACAATCAGGTCAAGGGGGCAGAACCAATGCATTTAACCTATTTAATTGCTACCCAATGTGGGATGTTTGAATGAAGCAAAGCAATTCAAGAAGCTTGAGTGTGATCAGCACAGGAAGTGAAGACTCCATTGCAATACCAACCACAAGAAAGAGTTGGACAGGACAGAACCAATGGGAAGAAGGCCAGAAAAAACACTGGAAAAATTAACCATTCACATACACGTTTTCCTCTTTTGAGTTTGTCAGACTTTTCATAAAAATGAAAAAGCAATTGAGTATAATACTAAATGTTAGCCTGTACATTTGGTTTATAAATTTTACGAAGCAACTTTGTACTTGACTGAATGCTTTCATCTTTGGGAAGTTATTCATTCCTTCTGAGCTTCTGGATAGCATCCTAGAACACTTTATAGGATAGATTCTTTATTCTATTTGGCATTTTAACCATCTTGGTTAGAAATGTAATCAGAATAGTCTCTTCAAATTTCACAATATGACAAGAGAGGGAAATGCAAATTTCCTGCACTTTTGAGATTCTGTTTTTCAGAGTCTTTATTGCACATTATAATGGCACTCATTCTCTGTCTGGTCCATCAGACCTCTTCTCAGATAGGAAGATTTTAGGAGAACCTAGAAACACTGACTTACACTGCAGTACACTCAAGTAAACAGTCAAAGACCTTTGTGGAAGAAAGATTAGAATCTAAATTGTGATTGACTGTGTGGCAAATGCATCAGCAGTAGTTAGTGGCTTGAAAACTTTTTCAGTCAGTGTCAAAGGAAGCTTTGCTCCTCTGTAGCTTGTAGGACAACTTTCAGAAGTGCACTGCCAAGAGACCTATAAGAATATATTATTTTATACATTCTATAGATTATTTTTGCTTTTAAGGTAGTACCTTTTATAGTCTTATGGATCATGGTCAAAATCGATTAACTAGTAAATGTAATTTTATTTCTAAGAGTTAGAATACATGATAGATCCGGAAACTTACAAAAACTACAACTTGGAAACCAGAAGGGTTTTCTTCAGCATGGACTGACGTGGGTGAGCTGTGTGACCATTCACCCAACCAGCACTCTGCTTTCTCCTTGGTAGCACTAGCCATGGGCAGAGGAGAAAGCGTCTCTGAGGGACCCAGCTGTCCTTCCTTCCCAGAGCGCTGCCTTGTTCTCTTGTCCTTTCTCCTGCTTTCCCTTAGTCACCATCAGAGCTACTTAAATCATGGCTGAACTTTCAGAGTCAAGAGCCCAAAGGTGGGCTAACAACACAGATCACTGCGGTCTGACTCACCATGAACTCACTGCTCTTGGAATTAGTGCAACCACAGTTAAAATCACTAGAGAAATAGGACGAAGGCTGAAAACGTGAGCTAGTGCTATGAGATCTGTAACTCATGTCTCTGTTATGCTGTATCAGAAAACACAACCATAAGAAATAATATGTATTAGGATTTGGAAGCTGACCTGGTCATTTTTGTGTCAAAGGTTTCTAACAGGCACATTTATTTCAAATGGAAACAATTAGCCTGACTTTTAAGATAACATGGGATATTCACAAGTTACTGTCTTTGACCTGAAACTATCTTATTTTAAGTAGTGTCTTTCTTCAGGATGACCTAAAAATGACAAGCAGCAATAATTAGTTGCTTTATAGGAGTTAGCTGGAGTTCATCTGATAAACTTCTTCTCATTGATCTTGGCATGTGCCAGGGTTTCTGGATTTATATTTGATCGGAGCAGCCTTTCATCTTTTAATTTATTGTACAGCTCAAATAAGAAAGGAAGTCTGGGAAAGTGTATTTTTAAAGACACTTCATTTTAAAACAATATTTAAAACATTTAATATTAAAATATTAAAAATATTTTTGACCATAAAATAACTGAAATTATCATATTGTCAGTTGAATCCTGAAATCAAACTAATGTTTTCTTGGTTTCTATTGTTCTGTGACTATGCGGGTTTGTTACATTCTGCCTCAGAACTGAACTGTCCTGACTGTCAAACTTCACTGGAGTCTTGCACAGGCGAGGGAAACACTCCACACTGAGTTAGCCCTTCAAAGCTCTGAAACTACGTAGGTGAGAATTTATATTGTAAAACAATTGTGCGAGTTAATTATGTTAAAATTTCCACCAATAGATTTCAGTTTTAACACTAACTGGAAATAATATTAGAGTTTGGTGGGATTCAATTCTGAGCTTGGCTTGGAAGGTTGAGAAAGAAAGAAAAGAGGGAGAGAGAGATGAGAGGGGCAGAGGCTAAGACCAAGCGAGGAAGAGGAATAAAAAAAAAAAAAAAAAACCAAAACAGAAGAAGAAGGAAAGGAAAGTAGCCAGGGGAGAGGAGAGAAGAAAGAACAGAAGGCAAATGGGAGAGAGGGGTAAGGAGGGAGGGACAGAAAGAGGGAGGAAAGGGAAGCAGCATCCATTCCGTGAACCTTGCCTTGCCGTAGGGTCACTCCCTCTGCTCTGAGACACGTCGACATCCGGAAATGCAACTCCATTCAAGGGCAAGCGTCTGGTTTCATAAGATAAATAAAATCAGATCTTTTCCCAATGACCCACTGTGAAGAAAAGTCTACTCCATGCAGTTTCATCGTCTATAGAAAACAGCACTATTATTCATTATTTCTGAAGGGGAGACACTTTTGAAATTGGAGTAATCTTGGATTGTTTCATTTTAAAGCAGTTCCTCAAATGATAAAGGAAGGAAAAGATGTCTGCTTCAAGAGTTCTCATTTGTTTACTTCAGGCCTCACTTTCCTTCCTTACACTCAAACGGACACTAACAGCTTCAGTTCCTTTTTCTGGATATCTCCTCACTGTTATGGATACTTTTTTGCAAATGTACAGATTGCTCATTTAAAAAACAAAACAGTTTTCCCTCTTCTAAAACAGGATGTTTCTGGTATATACCACTTAACTACTTAGGAGGAATTTTATCAGGGTTGATGAGGTAAAACATGACTCCTGAGGCACAAGGTAGTAACAGACGATACTTATGCCAAGAGCTGCTCTAGTGTCTCTATTGCTTTTTGCAGTTATTAATTTCTCCTAGAGAGTCCAACTACTGTCTTTGTGTTTTGTTATGCTTTGGAATTAAAATTATGCAGTAATTCTTTAGCTGATGTAGAAACTAATTTAGCACAATGCTGTGCAGAGCAATATGTTATTTTCTTTAAAAGAGATTAATTATTTACAATGGTGCAGAGATGCCCAAGAAGGAATCTCAGAACTTCTGTTTGCATAGCGACTGCTACTTATGCTCTGTTTAGCTTATAGATGAGTGGATTAAAGAAATTAACTTTAAATATCTTTTCTAAGTCAGTATTAATTGGGTATATGTAGAACCTAGAGCCACTGTTCCAAGGGATTACATTTTGTATTATGTTTGAATAATATTGGGATTTAGAGGTGCTAAAAGTTACCCAGAAATCTCACCTCAAGTCAGGAAGAGTTATGTGTTTATTATGATCAGGATTACAGATATTTGGTAAGATTAATTAAATTTATATTTCTTTTCTATCCAAAATAGTGATGATCATGGTAATAATCTTAGTCGACATTTATTCAGTGCTAATTGTATAGTAGTTATTATATTGAGAAGTTAATATACTATATCATTGGTTCCATAAAATTATCCTATGAAATCAGAACTGTTATTTTTTTCCAAATTTGGAAAGGGAAAATAAAAACAGAGATGGCAGATTTACCCAGTAGATATGTGTGGTACACGGTCTGATTCTATACCGTTAGTTAATGGCACAGATGATTGCTATGACATTACTTTCACTCTATATCTCATCACCACATGATTGAAACTGCTAAATATTCTGATGATCATTATCTATTACCACATTTTTTTTCTGATTTGTGTTGAAATAAATATTTATAGAAAAAACTTGGGTAGACATACAAAATAATATTTATGAAATCAATTTTTGAATTTTATAGTGAGAATAAATCATTGAAATTAAGTAATTGTATATTTAGGCAGTGCCAACAAATATTGTTCTGCTTTGAAAGTCAGAAAGAACTAGTAAGGAAGTCCTTCTATATGCAAAGAGCAAGGAACACAAATCACCCAAGACCCTTTAAGTAATTCTGTAGCCAAAGCAAATTACTTAGTTTTTAAATGAGTTGTTTAGTTATTTTTGACAATAGTTTTTCTGAAAATGTCCTGTAAACTATAAGATATATGTGAATGCACATAGAATATTGTTAGGAGGATTATTGAAAGTTAGTCCCATGCAAAGAAGGAGCTCATTTTGAGAGTGGACTTCAGTAAAATGTTAGAGGAAGGGTGCAATAAATAGATAACATTAAAGCTCATCTACTTTGGAGTGGTTCTCTTGTAATTTCTAAACAAAAAAGGAAACAAAGATTATAAGATGTGAGTGTGAGCAGTAAGTAAAATAAATTTAACTGTAATCATAAATAAGTAAATATAATCTCAGTTATTACTATAAATTAGTGAGATGGCTGTTAGAATTAGAAAATGGCAGCATAAAATAGTTCTCATATTAAAGAACTAAATTTATAAGAAGTTATTAAATAAAAGCAGATACACAGATCCAATTTCAGGATTTAAAGAGAAAGTGCTGGGCCAGTACAACTAATAAAGAATAATGTGAAATTATTTCTTACGTATACTACAATCTATCTTGGATAAGTCAGATGTATTCAATTCAATTTATTTTTTTATCTTTATTGGTATATTATGAATACAAATCATCATCACATTCAATTTTGAGAGTTTGTACCACAATATGACACTTGATTCTCATTTTTTCCCTTTTCCTCAATTCAATTTATCTTAAAGTTAACAATCCTTCACAGCTAAAGACTGGTGTCAGATGGAAGAGATTTATAAAATAAAAATATAAGTCCTAACTAATCCAGTGAATACAAGTTTATCAGAAGGCTTTATAGTCCTGGAGGCAATGTATGCTGTCAACTCTCTGTTTTAAATACTCTCTCTCTCTCTGTGTGTGTGTGTGTGTGTGTGTGTGTGTGTGTGTGTGTGTGTGTGTGACTCACTCTTTTCTTCTCTCCTTCTATATCTTTCTTTAAAAGCAAGTCCCTGATACATGAACAATTTCCATTCTAGGAGAAGGTTCATAAGTCAGATTTGTTTATAAGTCTGACAAAGTGAGTCTGATACACCTTGAGTATGACCTCACAAGGTACATCTTCCACCCCAATTTCTTTTTTTGCTTCTGCTTCCTGATGGGAATGATGCAAGCAGTTTTTCTTCACCAAAGTCCCCTGTCATTTCCTGGAAGTAGCTGTCTATAGACAAAGTTCTAAAACAATGAGCCAAGAACTATGTTCCCTAATTTTTCCTTTAAATTGCAG